>VXBX01005867.1:62768-116984 GCA_013400415.1 Scytalopus superciliaris
TTTGCCTTTTTTTTTTTTTTTTTGTTAAACAGATTTTCTTATGAAAGGGTTAGAAGTGAATAAACGACAAGTTCAAGCTCATCTGATTTCTTTTGATTTATGTTGACCTTGAAAGAGAGAGAGGTCATGCTGTTGGCAGGCAATAAGAACTAATCTGTTACTAAGTGAGTAATTAAAAGTGAGGCCTTATATATTTTTGTTATGAGTTGAAAGCAATTCCACCCCCATGTCATACAGTTGGTCTAATCAACATGGTCATTGCATTTAGTGCCAAATGAGAAGTTTACAAGAAGTCAGATGACAAACTCCAAAATGTGTAGTTCTTTTGGGTGAATAGACTGACTATATCGGAGATGAGGAAAAACTCCAGTAAAAATTAACGTCAAACTGATGTGTGCAATTAGGAACTTTACATTTTTCTAATGAATTGGAGTGGACACTTATTAGTATGTTCAACTGAAAGATGTGAAGTTTTTTTCAATTAAAAAAATAATCTCAGTTTTGGCAGCTGAAGCACTATAGGCTTCTATTTAACTAGCATGGCTTATGGCTGTTCTGACATCAGACATGACAGGATTGACTTACATGTCACCAAATAACCTAAAGAATGGTCCATATTCCAAGATGCATTAAGAAATCTGCTTTTTGAGTTCAAGGTGATTTTCTAAATTGATTCAGGGTCTGGATACTCCTGCGAAGTATTGAACAGCTTGGCCCTAATCCAGCAAAATCTAGTGGCTATGTCTTCACCTACTTTTAAGAGTGGTCTGAAGGCTGGACTTGAGGCCACATTTACTGGTCACCCACACTTTTCACTGAAGTCAGGCTTAGAGACAACAGGGAAGAGAACCTCAGGTTTGTTCTGTGTGTTCCCTATCTGATTTTGCAAAGACATTACAGAGGTAATAGTGAGCAGGCAGGATGTCCTAGAGAGTGGATAGGACAAAGTAATGGACGAGACATCCCACAGAAAGATTCTACCATTGCCTACTGCGAAGACAGGTAGGATTTACAGGCAGCTGAGACTGCTGTAGGAATAAAATAGACTGATGGAGCATCTTGGGTCTCTGGCCTCTGCCAGAATCAGTTATCTGAGTGTAATTGCTACCTTGAACACCTGCTTGACTGTTTTCTTTTTCATTTTAAGATAGTAGGACCGTCATGAATAATGTGCTCCAAGTTTTCAGACATATGCCCAAATATTTCTCCGAATTTGGGCAAGCCCTGGCAATAGTAAGCCTCCAAAATCAGAGGCATAAAAAAGAGCTAGTGTAACCCAGCTGGTGACTTATCAGCATGTGCTACAGCAAATCATGAAAGTACTCAGCAGTGGTACTGAGTACATATCCATTTTTTCCAGCTATACCACTTGCTCTAGTTAAAGTATTAACTTACACTGCAAGTTTTGCCTTACCATAAATAGGGAAGAATGATCCGTCCCAGAGAAATTATAAAAAAGCTTTCACTTTTTATTCTGTAGAAGGATCTGTTTTATGTTTATCAGACATCTGTCCTCTCTTGTTTAAGAAACCACTTGAAGGAGAAACTTTAGTGAGGACGTAAATGTTAACTGTGAGGTAGTTTTTAGCATTGCTGTCAAATTTGGTGCAACATCTGTCTGTCTTTGAAAGAATAAGAAACACTGGTCACATTCACAAATTTGCCATCAAGTTTGACTACAATATAATTCTAGGTCTCACTTGGTTCTTTAGTTTTGATTTGTATTTCCTACACCTCCATTAACAAGATGTGCATGCGACTTGTGTTTCCAGCTCTCATGTCAACAGTCACACGGCCCATGTCTTGTTCTCAGGTTGCTTATAGCCATGAGAGACCAAATTATTTAAGCTTAAAATCTAATCTTGCTAAAGGTGGGATCAGATGAATACCATTGCCCACTGGTCAGCGACTCCTGGAGCCACCTCTTTGCCTAATTTCCTTAAATTACTAAGCAGCTTCTACTATGAAACATCAGAGCTACAAGTGTCTACAAAGCAGTTTCCCATTATCCACTCATTGCTCATTTTGGCTTTAAGTTGTGCTATGTGTGATAAAATCTACAGAAATATGTGAGATCAGTGTGATTGACATTACAGTCAGGCAAAAGATATTTCCTGCGAGTGGCAACAGCACAATTGTGTATCTCAGCCAGCATTCGCTTGGGTTTGAAGCGATTGTGAAACAGGCTGGAACTGCTTGTGAATGGGCGACTCTGCCTAACAGATGGTTATACGTAAAGGCAGCCAAGAGACCATGCATGAACACTGTGTATTTGTGGGGGCATGAGCTGTAGCCAGAAATGTCTATAAAGAATCTGCCCTAAGCTTTCTGGGCCAAGATTAAGCAGATATGTCATTTCTAATCCAGTTTTTGGGTAAACTTCAGAATTATTAAAAAAGTATGTTTCTGCAGCTGTTCTGGAGGAAAAAAAAAAAAAAAAGATCCAAAAGAAGAACTCAGCAATGTGGATCAGGGAGCTTGAAAGGGTTGGTTTCTTAGAACTGCATTTTTGTATTTCCTAGTCAGACCTTTGGACACCAGCCAGCTTTCTGCTGAGTAGGTTGGCAGGATTTGGATTCACAACAGTCTGTTGCCTTCCATACCCCTTCTTCTGTGTGTAGAGTTCCTGCTGCATAAAGCCATTAGTGACCAGATTACAGAAAACATTGGATTTTGTTTCAGAGCTTTTATTTGTTGTTCCATTTCCTGTTTCATTCCCATTTAACCTCTGCTCTTTCTAGTTCAGATATAGTATCAAAGTGAATTTGGAAATGAACTTCATATGGATAAGAATGAATTGTAAACTACACATGCAATATCGAATATCCCTTTTTTTTTTTTTAAATGAGCACTATAATTATTTTTTAATCAACAGAATGTAGTTTATGAATCTACTAAGTTTTAATAACAATACATTTCCCCCTCCCTCTTCCAATAGCTTTTTTCAATCAAAACTATCCTCAGAATTGATCAAGAGCTGCATGTTTTGTTGTGAAGTCTTTTTGGGGCAAGTTGCCTTTGAATTTGCATGGATAGAATCTATAATGAACTTGGAAACTCAATGTTTTGATCCTCACTTAAGGTCTTTTTCTAGTATAAATGTATCTCTGTGTTTGGATCACCATGTCCAACATCAGAAAATCCTCTTGAGTTGAATGGAAGAGACCCCTTCAAGAGTTACAATATCGGAAAGAAATATGTAGGAAGATGCACTCTGAACACTGTCACAGCTACTCTTCACAAGTCAAATCTTCTTGAGGTGTTCCTTTTTCACAAATCTCGATTACATGTGTTTGTAACTTGGTGTGGCATTTTTATGAATCTGTCTTTTTGTGATATTAGGAGCTGCCACACTGACTCAGATTGTAGGTCCAGGGGGATGGATCTGAGAGCACTGAGTTCCAGATGTTTCAGAGAATAAGGGAAACACCCTGCAGTGGGCAGAAATGGCACTGTCTTCCCCGTCACTAGACTTTATTTTTATGTGTTAGTACTTAAGAGATTGTTTAAGGCCTGATGCACATTCTCTGATATGCTCTTCACACAGTTTTTATTGTTGTCTTAGGAAACTGTTGATACCTGCATAAATGCATAGTTGCTTTTACATCTAACTTCTCAGTCTCATTATCCTCCTGTAGGAAAGACTTTCAAAATTAGTCATTCATCAGTCATTCCCAGATGTCATACACAGACATTTATTTTTACTGCATTTGAATGTCCTATTTTAAAAATATTTTTACTAATATTAATTTTAATAAATTTTTTAAATACTTGTTTATTTTATTGAAATACTTTTTCTTATGTTACAAAACATGACACGAAGATCTTGGACATCTGATACTCTATTATGTTTTTGCTTATTCAACTCCTTTTGAAGATAAAATGATTCCAGTCTTTTCTAGTTCCTTTCATAGATTTTTCCAGCCCCAAGCTTATTGCTCATCTTCTTTGTCCTTGTCTTTTAAATTTTCAGGACTGTGTCTCTCTGTCCTTTTCCTTTTCACCTGTCTGCTCTGCAGGATCCTTTGAGTCAAATGTTCAACCCATGTAGGGTGTAACTTTGTTGAACTTTCCTAAATAGATTGTCTATTTTGTCCTATTCCTTGTGCAAAATAACATCAATGTAGTTGAATTGTGTACAGTCAGTCAAAGCCCATTTCTCAGAGTCCCTTTGAATTTACAAACCTGTAAATTAAAAAAAAAAAAAATCAAATATAAAAATCTATGGTTTTATATCAGTGCATATTAAAAGTACATATTAAAACTGAAATAACTTTTATTTCATTTTGTCAGAAAGTTGAGTATTTTTGAGGAAAAAGATGAAGGTTTTGAACTTTGGTGCAGCAAACTAATATGGCCAGTGAAGAGAAGGGAGGATGGGTGAGATGTTTTTATGGTAGATCGTGCTGTTCACAGAATGTCCTGTAGCATTTTGTGCAGCTGGAGCATCTAAATAAACCTATAGTTTTATAGCAAATATAGAGAGCTTGAAAGACAAGTAGCTCATATGATCTTGGAAATGATAGCTGTTTATTGATATTTATCCATTCATTCTAAGAGGACTACCTGGACTGACAGTCTTTCTCAGGTCTTTGAGTAGTATTTTATGCTAAGCCATATGTGCTAGATCCTGTGTACCTTTACAGGAAAAGAAAAAAATCCCACATTTTCGCTAAAATATAATTTACAGCTTCTGCACTTTCATCCAGGTTGTGCTCTATATGAGATTTAACCTCACTTCAGAGATTTTGAATACTGTCTAGAGCTTCCTTTTCTAAAAGCTTGCTTTTGAATGAACGGTTTGGACGATGGTATCAAGGAATGCTTTCTTCTGTGTTTCTTTGGTTATTATGCATTTGAAGGATGAAGGAAAGACTTTTCTGACAGGCTTGTTGGCTGTTTCAAACCTGACTACCACTAGACTTGTTACTTTGGTATTATAGGTGAGGAAAGAGACGGGTTGGATTCACAGTGCTTGCATCATGACTTCTTCACAGTGCTGCACTCAACTGCATAAACAATTGCGATGCATTAGGTACGTATTACTTGTAAGTGCCATGGACAGAGTGCTTAACAGCTTCATTGGAGTCTGATGAGATGTTTTCCTTGGCTTGTGCTGCAAACTAAATTATTTTGAGGAATCAATTGTATTTCATTGTGCCCATTTTAGCTCGTTTTCTTCCTCCCATTAGCACTTGGATATATAATGGTTTGTCTGCAGCTGGCAGGGACCTTTGTGGGTGATGAGGAGGTTTAGTTAATACACAATAATAATGATTCACCAAATCATTAGCTCTTTGCTACGTGAACTTTGTATTTCTGTCCTTTAAATTGTGTTAATAATGAGTGTCCTGCACTTTTTGTCATGTCTGGACTGTGTTGCTTTCCTTGAAATGAGTTTTACGAAGTGGTAGAGTCCATAAATCTTTATTTGAATTAGGCTCTTGAATGCTTCTTGCTTGACAGAGTTGATACCTTAGTACCATCTATTAATACAGTCTCTTGCAAGAATGGTGAGAAAAATCAGATTTTATGGGTTTAGATTTCACCATGATGAAACTGACACGCAGCCAAAAAACTAGGAGAAAGAAATATTCTAATGACAAATAATTCTCACCATTTAAAGAAACAACTTGAAAGGGATATGCTGAAACTGAGTGAGAACAACACAAAATCTTACATTTAGGCCAGTGAAAATCCAACACAGAGGTATAATGTGAAGACGAACAGGAAAGGCTAGAGTAGAACAGGAGGGACCTTGAGAGGGACCTTGGGATTATTGGTTCACAGCTTGTATTTACATCAAGTGTGTGATGTCTTTGCAAAACCACAAAAAAGCCTTTGGAATAAATTTAGCAAATGAGTATATGTTGGAATAGGAAATAGTTATTTTCCTAATTTGACCTCCAGGACATCTCACCTGGATTACTTTCCAGTTTGGAACCTTATTCTTTGACAACAACTAGAAAAATAAAAATAAAAGAGATGAAAGATCTAATCTAAAATCTTACCCTATGCTAGTCTAGGAAAGAGAATCATTGTGAAAGATGTAATTTTTAAATTTCTTTTAGTCAGGAAGGCTGACAGGACACTGTTACCAGTGTAGGCTGAGATAAGGCCAGAAGTAATCTGTTGACATGGACAAAAGATATCCATATTAAATACTATAAAAGTCTTTTTGCAGGATACTTTAGAAGTTGGACAGGTGAGATTTTGTGGATTATAGAATCTCCATCACTACAATTTTAAAGAACACATGAGTGTCAGGGATAGTCTAAGTTTACTCAGAGAACCACAGAATCAGGTTCGAAGGGAAGTGGGTCATCTGATCCGACCTCCCTGCTCAAGCAGGGTCATCCTGGAGCACAGAATGAATATCTCCAGTGAGGGAGACTCCACAATCTCTCTGGGCAATCTGTACCAGTGTGTGGCCACTCTCACAGTAAATAAGTTCTTCCTCATGTGCAGGTGGGACTTCCTGTGAATTAGTTTCTGCCTATTGGCTCTTGCTCTATTGGTTGGCACCTCTGAGAAGAGCCTGGCTCCATCCTCTTGACACCCACCCTTTAGATATGTACACTCATGGATACATACGTGTGTGTATATATACATTGATATGCTACTTTTTCACAGATAGGAACTAAGTAGATCTCTTGTGGTTCCTTCTCATCCAAAGTTTTTGTGACATGGTCTCTATCATCTTAATGTTTTAAAAGCCTATTAAAACTGTGCTTGAGATCTAACATTGGCAAAAAACACAGATGTGATAGGCCCTGTGAGCAGTGCTAAAGGTGGCTTCTAAACATAAGAGGGAAAGACATGAATTTGCAATTTAGACATCTGTCTTCGATAATGTGTGTGTTGAACTTGTCCAGAATAACAGATCTTTTTTTAGTATCCTGTTGAAGTACCACTGGACTCATGTTTAGGTTATTTATGCTATGTGACTTTACATTTGATTTGTTTCTATTGCTAAGTAAATGAATCCAGTAGCATTAGTCTTACATAAGGGACTTATCTTTTCAAATGTGATGTTTGTGGAGAAGATAGATAGTGTTGGGAGATGGTTTGTATGGGGTGGGGAATCACTGGTTAGTACAAGACTTGAAATGTCATCTAGCTGGATCTCAGTGGCGCAAGCTACAGGGGATGATTTGTAGCTAATGACTCAGATGTTGTTTGTTCTTGGCAGGTCCTCCAATGGTCATATTTTTTTCTTCTTCTTCATATCTGGTTGTCCTTTGGATTTGCTTCCCTTTTTGTTCAGAGTTGTACATGAAGTTAATCTTAATTTTCTGTATATGTTCTCTAGCTATTTACTAAAACCTTCCCTTTGGAATAGTGCTTATTGCTTTCTCTGTTATTTCTTTACTGTTGACATACATAAAATTACATTGTCTTCTACCGGTGGTTCATGTCTTACATGAATTGTAAGTAATATGTACTAAATAAGGTATTTACCCCAATATTTAACCCAATATTCTTAAAACCAGCTGTTCCAAATTGCAAATAGCTTTGTATCATGTGAGAGCCATTTTCAGCAGAAGACTGCTGCTTTTTTTTGTGAATGTCTCATTGTAAACTAATTCCTTCTTCACTGTAAATAAATAGTACTTTATTAATGATTTTGCAAGGCTGTGTGAAGAAATGAAAAGCAGGGCAGGTAGAGTGGGGAGGTGGCTTATATAAGGACATCAGTGGAACTTCAAGGACCCTGCTCTTGTGTAAAGCAACTGAATGTTTGAACACCTTGACTCAGTTTCAAAACTACTATAATATAGTAATAGGTAAACACTAATCAGTATTTCAGTGGTATAAAATATATTGTCAGAAGTCATTAAGAACAATTAAAACTGATTTTTAATTGATCTTCCTGATTTCACACCTGTCTGGCCTTTCATGGTAGCCGCTTTGCTTTCACACACTCACAGTTTCATAAATAGCTTGGGCTGATGTAAGGCCATGCTGCCAGCAACACGCATGCCCAGCCTTGTCCTGGCCATGTGCTTCTGCCTCTTCCCTTACATCATTTCTAGAACTCATGAGACCATGGAAGAAGTTGCTCATCCAGCTGAAATTTAACTTCAAAAGTGTTTTAAATCAGATTAGTGATGTCATCTGATGTGCACTGAAACTGAATAATTGCTAGGGCTGAGACAAAGTATGGGGTAGGACTGCAATAGAACCTGCACAAAAGGGTGGGACTGGCCCATTTGCAGTAGCCTGCAGGCAGATCAATATACAAGTTTTCATTTTATTATGCCTATGGTGTGCTTAGCCATTTGCGCAATGCACTTGGTAAATGACAAATATTCTGTTTGAATTTCCTTTGTATGTGGGTGATTTAATTGTAGAGTTCCTTTGAAGGGTTTAGCATGCTTTGATAATATTAGTCTTGCAATTTGTAAATAGTATTGTTGATTTGTTTCTATGAGATAGATGCATCTCTTACCATACTTATATTTATCGTGTTTTGAATCTCACTTCCCTCCCTTTTATCCCTAATATTTATGTTTAGTAAATTTCATTGTCTAGGTTAATATTATTATATCAGGTATCAATGAAACTTAAGAGTTTATTGAGAAATTGCTCCTAATCATCACCTAATTAGTTGGTGCTTAGCCCACCACTGTATCTTCTCTTTTCGGTTTTGCCAAGTAGGATTCATTGCTTGGTCTAGAAAGAAAATTTATCACAGTTTAAGTCTATTGTATTTTCCTGTTGTTCTAATTAGTTGTGCTGCAAATGAGCATCAAAACAGAGGAGACGAAATAACAAACTTCTGAATTCTAGTCATGGTTTGCCAAAGTAACTTAGCGAGTGAAATTGCTTTCAACTCCCTCTTCTTGTGGGTCCCTTTCAGCTCAGCAAATTCTGTGATTCTACATTAAGTTTTAAATATCAAAGATATTATTTATGTATCTGCTATACCTCCTGTTTCAGCAGCTAAAAATGTTGGCAATTTGAAATGCTTTGAAGATGAAAAATGCAGTTATTGCTATTCTTATTTTTTTGCTTTTTAAGGATTTAAAGATCTGTAACCATTCATACAAAGATTTCCTTTTCTTTTTTTTTCTATCTTAGACCAAAGGCATGGTATAAACAGATAGTTAAGTCCTACTAGTATTGGTAACACTAGAGCAAGCATGCAAGTGCCTGGATGAGAAGGGCGTCTGCTCAGTTTTTGCAACTCAGCCATAGAAATGCTTACAGGATAGAAAGTCCCTTTGCATAGGTCTGGGAAACATCACACTGAATTCCACAGCCAGGCAATTAAGCCAGCCTAGAAAGCTCCAGATGAGAACAGTGTGCTTTACAGAACGCAAATTGCATTTCATAGATCTGGTTATTTTAATTCAGACTGAGATCATCAGTGTGTTTTCTTCAGCACAGTGATAACTAGAAGTCATTGCTTATTGTACTGTGATTGGCCTTTACCATTTGTGGCGTTGACCAAATCCCACTGTTTCTTATATATCTGTCATCCTTTATATTGAATATTACAACAGACACATTTTAATGGTAATATCTGCTCAGTTAGAAGAAGAAAGGTCCTGAAAACTTTTAAAGGAAAAATATGGGCTCATTTTCATATCTACTTTCCAGCCTTCAGCAAGCTTAGTAAAACATGTGGATTATTATATATGTAATTGTACTAAAGCATCCTCCAGTATCCATGTGGCACCTCATTTCATAGTAATCATTTAAAATAACTGGTAATAGAAATCAGCTGAAATGAAGGTAGTTTTTAAAGACCTTTAAATACAATCTCAAGGCCAGGAACCCCCCAAATGTTGATTGTTAAGCTGGTCTGTAAGTGAGAACATGAGTAAAGCCGCATGACAATAATTTTGTAATTTGGAAGTATTACAATGTACTTGGATCTGTATGGTTCCTGGAATGGTTGCTTATAGCCCTCTGTAAGTGCATTCTTTAGCAATTGCTGAGCGAGGACTTGGCACTCCTAGCGAGTACAGTCGAAAGAACCAGTAAAGTACATTCAAGATGCTTTTGAGATGATTTCCAGAACCTACGAATCTATTCTGAAGCAATTTCTTTTCAGAAAGTAAGAGACTTCAGCTTTTTCCAACAGAAGAGCTGGGACCTGAAAGTCAAGTCCGGAACATTCTGCAAAAAAAATGGGCACTGCTGGCTGAATGTCATGCATGAATACTTGTTTTGGAGAACAGTTTTGGAGATTGAGTTTTTGGGATGGTAATCTGAAAAGACTGTTTCCTGTCAGAAACAGTCGAAGTTGTTCTGTCTAGGCAGAGAAACTACCATACTCTATTCTGTGTGCAAAGTATCTTGACAAGTGTAAGAAATGGAATATCCTGTTACATTTTCAATTGTCTTTGCTTGTGAGACAGAGTCAGAAAGATTTTTCCTATTAAGTTAATTTGAATATGTAGTATATGCACCTCATATAGGTGGTCTTTGTTTTACTTTTTCCCCTAATGATTTAATCTACAATCTTCTGTTCTTCTGTTTAAATAACCTATGATTGACTATGTGTATTTCAAGGATTTTAAGTCTAGAGCAATATCTATATCATGGGATTCTCAGTAAACCTCTATATTCAGAGAACATGCTACAAGCCTTCATAATAATTGAAACTTAGTATTTTGGATATGTTTATTTCCACCCATGTTCGTGAATTTGCAAAGAGCAGCTGCTACAGAAATATCACCTGTGTCAACTGTGGAGACAGTTCTTTCATAGCAATAGAACTGAGGGATGTAAAACATTCTTGGTATTTCAGACATTTAAAAATGTGTTACTTCAAACTATTGCACAGTTCATGCATAGTCCATGGCTAGAACTTCTGCTGACATCTGTACTCTGGCTGTCCCTTCACTAAGAGTGAGATTGGATGATGGTTGATGTTATCACCTCTGAAAACACGTCTGTGTCTGTGGAAACCCATGATGCCCAGAAGCTCCGAGTCTGAGTTATCAATCAGTGTCCTCTTTTGATACTGGCAGTGAAAATGTTCTGCTCTCACACAGCAACAGTTGCATGTTCTTACCACTGTTTGCTGGTTCCCCGCTGAAAGACAGGCCATATGTTTCTCAAAAGAGGGAGGATGGGGATCTGGCAGTGTTGTGTCACCTAGCTTGTCGGCCTGAGTTCATTTGCAGTCTATCTCTCAGTTAATTTCCCTGTTACCTTGATAGTGCTTAAACTGCAGACAGAGGTGCATAAAGAGGAAGTTCAGGGCTGTTGGTAGCTTGGACTCACATTCTTGATTTTAAGTGTATTCATACTAATTGTGGTCAATGAAAAGTGTGCAGTTTAGCTAGTCTCTCTTGATCCCTGGCAGTCCCAGACATATATGTCAAGTTCAGTTGTGAAAGATTTTTTCCAGCAACAGCACGTGGCTCTGTTTGGCAAACTCCCACGAACAATTTTCTTGGCAGCTACCAACTGGCCTCTGGGTCTCTAATGCAGGAAGGCTGCTGATAGACTTCTGATCTATGTATTTCTCTGAAAGCAATTTCTTTTGACATACCTTTCAGTTCTGCATACACTCATTTGCTTTATATTTATCTCTTTGGTTCCAAACCCCACATAAGTCTCTCAAAGCATATAGATCCACTTACAGTTAAAAGAAAAATTTTGTGTGCCAGAAATCCATGCTGTCATTTGCCCTTCCATTTTTCCCTTGTGCACCATATTTTCGCTGTGTATCTGCAAAAGCTCTATATTCTCCAGAATTCATGTCCTATGCCCCTTACTTGCTTGGTTAGAATAAATGACATTAATGGACTAGATGCTGGCTGCCTCTGGGTACTGGCTTAAGACCTCAGCATGGTCCTTCACTTTTCTTATACTTCTACAGTGGCAAGCCAGATGTTCCCCATAACTATTAGCATAGCTAGCCATGACTACAGGAGGTGCACTAGGCATGCCAAGAGAGATTCCTTCTGTCTGGCCAGTGATGACAGAATTGAGCCTGATGGCACTACACCTGCCTAGCAAGAGGTGAGCAGTTGCATTTCATATATTTTCTCAGGAAACACTTTCCCTTCCCCTTCTTGGCCCAGGGAACGCAAATGCAAAGCTGACTGCCCATCTCTTTTAAGTGCTGCGATTTGTACAAGCCTGTCAACTTCCATTTCCTGCTGGCAACCACTGGTCTGCTCTGTGCTGTTACTTGTCATTGCACAAAACAGTCCCTCCATGGCTGTCTGCTCCTTAGAAACACATGTGAATTAGATCTCAAAACATGTGACTTAATGGAAATAGCCCTAAGTTATATATAAGGGAAGGTGGAAATGCTGTGGAGGTACAAAATATGTATTAGACAGGAATTCCAGAACAAATTTCTCTCTGGACAGAGCTGTGTTCCTTAGGTTTTATGACATTGAATTTTTAAGAATGAAGAAAACGAGGATGACAGGTAACAAATTTTCACAGTCTCTGTTAACCATAGCATACTGAAAAACCCCTCATAAAAACCATGCTTTTCAGTGTCTTCCATCATGGCAGATACTTTCTGCATCATAGAAGTTCTTCCTGAAACCCTAAGGAAGCCTTGAAAGCTGAGGAAAGGATGCCCCCAAATATTTTTTCACTGTTAACTTGTGCCCAGATTTTGAGTTATGCTTCCATAATTTCTCCAAAGGTAAAAGTGGCTTCTTGGGTGAAACTGTGAATGGAATTTTGTCCCAAAGTCTCATCAAGTATTGTCAGATTTAACATTAAAATAGATGGAAGTATTTCTACCTTCTTTTCATTTTGTCCATATACTAGAAAAAGTGTCTACATGTGGTGTGAAAATGCATGTACATATATGGAAACAGTCTCCCCCTCCACTCCCTCCCCCCCTCCCCCAGCCGAATTTCCTTAAAATTGGCTTTTTGGATAAAAATCACTGCATCTTTCAAATATGGATTTCAAGGTGACTGAAGGCCAATAATGCCATGCCAGCATTTTTACAGTTCATATATTCCTACTGTTGACTTTTCACATGTGGAAAAAAAGACAGTTCTCCATTGACTTTTCATGAGTTTTAGAGGTGTTGCAGGCAGAAAGCAGATCTGTCATATTTTCCATTCTTCAATGTGTAAGTTCAAGAAAGTAACTGTGTAATGTGATGTTAAAAGTGATGCTGTCAATAAAATTCCTGCTTTTGGAACAATTAGCCTCCTTGGTAAGCTTTGGATTCCCATTTTATCTTCCTCACCACTGGCCTGAGTGAAGATACGAGTATTATCACTGAAGTATTTTGGCTCAAATTGAGCATGCTTTCATGAGGTGTGAATTTCTGTTCCTTAAAATGCAACAGAAGTGTGAAACATCAAGATTTTTCTGGTGGCAAAACACACCGAAGAGAATCCAGTCATCTAACTCCCCACTATATCTGGTTTTGCAGCCTGTCGAGCTGGGAGTGCTTTGAACTGGTGGTTGCAAACACTGCCCAGTTACAGTGGCTGCAGCAGGAGGTGGCTGCAGCTCAGCACACCGTTCTAAATAGTGCACTGCAGTACCAGTGTTTTCTGCTTTGGTGCTGATTGAACAGCATGTAAATCTGAAATCACAGCATAAAAGAACCTTCTCCAGGTAATGAGGAACCTTAACACACACATACATCCCACAGCCCCCAACAAATTACTGTTACTCATGGATTTGGCTGGAGGTCAGCAGTGGCTGCCAAGACAAATTACTGGAAATTTAGTATCTGGAGCCTGATCTGGAAGTTTGGATGCAGCTCTTCAGCAGGTCTATTCAATCCAATGCTTTTTTTTTTTTTTTTTTTTTTTTTTTTTTTTTTTTTTTTTTTTTATTCTTTTTTTTTTTTTTTTTTTTTTTTTTTTTTTTTTTTTGATTCAACATGGATTTGAAATTGAGGCTCTTGCTTTGTCAAGATCCATGTGAACAGTCTCATCACACCTTCATACTCCAGTTGGATTTCTGTCCATGGCTTAAATCACGGCTTGAGAACATGTAAGGCTAATGAATTTCATTAACTTTCGCCTCCACACTAAGGGGATAGAAGGTGATATCAAGTGAACCTCTCACTGACAGGAATCTGTTGACTTCCACTCACTCACAGTCACTATTGCTTCATGTAGACATAAACCTGCTGCTTCATATACTTCAAAGTACAGACTGTCCCTATTAGATGGAATATGTTCAAGCAAATTTTTAACTGATATCTGTGGAGTTACTGTTTAGAGTGTTTTTCCTCTCTGCATGCAGAAATGCTTCTGATGTTGTCTAGATTAGTAAGTGCTGAAAGAGAGGTTTGCCCATGAAGCTACTTCCAAAATAACCTGGTCCCATCTGGAGTACTGACATTATGCAGTGAATATTTCATAATGTTTGTATGTACGTTAACATCTATATTGTGCTCAGAGTTGGGACACCACCATGTGTCGGGTTTTTTTCTGAAACAAGACTGCAAATGCACTCAACACCTAGGATGGCAAAGGTATCACGTGGAAGGACGCTTCCCTTGTATTTAGAATTTTGTGTCCCCTGGAAGGAGGTGGGTGCTTTCTGTAGGCATACCGCACTGTATTTATGCTGCTGATCAGTTTGTCCTGTTTGTATCATTGCATCATTCTCCTTATAGTCTGTTTTCCAGAATCTGTGATCTTCTTTTAAGACAAAAAGCTACAAAAGCAAACATCCAGAATTTCTGTTGATGAGATTTAAGCTACCATGCTGTTCCCTCTCATAGGCAAAGGGTTAGAAGAGCAAGATCAGGTAGAGTAGCCAAGTAGTAAATTGTTTAATTGGGATAACCCAATTGCTTTTGCTCCTTTGCCTATGCCCCAAGATTACAGGGTCTTATATCTGAAATGAGAAGCAGTGTTACTGAATTAGTGGTAAAACCTTCTTTAGTAGTGGAATAAAGAAATTCAAAGTTAACATCTGAGACATCAGAAAACTATCTGTAAAATGCAAATCTTGAATTCCCTTCAGAAATAATAAAGGAAAAAACCCAACTTGTACATTTGCAATTTCATGGAAGTAAAAAAAGCAAGCAAGCTATGAAGTAGGAAGCTGCTGTTACTGCGGTCATACCGTGGGAGTGAAACTAATGGTTTATTAAGTAGCAATTACCCTGGCTTAAGTTAAAATTATTACTTTCAAAATATAAGGAGATCACATCTGAATGTTCCTTTGTTGATTTTGCAAATCCTATGATGCACATACACGCAAGCATCTCTGCCACAACCTGCAGTCCTGAGGGTTCGTGGGGGATGCAATCAGGGAGACCACTCTGGGGGCTGAGGTAGGAAGATGCAAGCAAGAGAGAGAGTTTATTCGAACTTGTACACAGCTTAAACAGGGTTGGGGGGCCAGGTTCTGGAATGGGGTGTGACCTGGGAAGGTTCTGGGGAAGGGTCTGGGTAGGTCCCTGCCAAACAAGGCAAGAATCCACAAAACTGAGGGGACAGGGGCAGGGGTATACCATATAGGGGGTTGTTACCCTGGAGCCAGCAGGAGGCAATAAAGAGGGAGTTACAAGGCACGTGAGCGGAAAGTTCCAACAGGGTATATAGGAGAACAAAGAGAAAACATATAACATTATAAAATCCTCAAACAGGACAAAATTCTTAAACTGCAGGCTGTCCTTAGGCATAGCAACAGTCTATATAACTGCAAAGTGCAGCATCCAGGGCTCAGGCAGTCACAGTTCTGTGTTGCTGAGGCAGTTCCTCCATTGTTGGTAGTCCTCTCCTCCAACAACAACCCATTTTGCAAATGACATGATAATTTTTTTAGGTTACTCTCATACGACAGACCAGGGAAACCACACAGTATCAGCAACATCTAAGCTGTGGAAGAAAAAGCAAATGAAGATGAGAACGACATCATAAGGGGTTTGGATGCTAATGTCAAAAAGTCCAACATGAAAAGTACAATTAAATGGGAGAAGTATTTTTTTTCATTGTATTGAAGTATATGAAGTATTTTTTTTTCATTACTAAAGATATTTTTAATTAGAAAATCATGCTACAGAATGCTTAGTAGAGAAAGAAACAATTCCTGAAAGAGAAAATAAAGAAGAATTAGCTACCAGTCAATTGAGAAAAGGTTCAGGGTGTAGTGATGGGAATCAGACATCTTGTGCTTTAAATGATGAACACTTTTAAGAAAGTGGCATAGCTCCTGCTGCCAGACTAGAATCTTATCAGTGTGGTTTATTAGGGACAGCCTTGAAATAATTTCATATGTGTTTGTATTTATATTTGAACATGCTGCAATGTGGTCTCATTTCCCCACTTGGTTGTTTTTTGTTTAGTTTTAAGGATGAGAAGTAGGGAGCAAGGTGGAGTAAAGATTTTATTAATTCTTAAATAAAGGTGTTTAGATTCTGATGATGCTTTACGGAACCTTATCCATGACATCATTTAAAAAACACAACCAAGCAGCAGTTCAGGATCATACCATCTAAAATGCCAGTCAGCAATCCACACAAACAGTAGTATGCTCTGATTTATTCTGGGGAGGCCATCTGAAGAAGCAGAACATCATTAGAAATTTTTACCTATCATTTAGAAAATTAAATAGCTCCATGTGAAAAGTTTAGAGCTTGCTTCATGGTATACCATCCATAACTAATGGCTATATGGTAATAGCATACTGTACACCTTCATTGATGGAAGAAAACAGAGTTGCAGAACCTTTTGGAAAACCCATTTGAGACCACTCTTACAACCCGGTTATTGCCTACATTGTATTTCCGAGCAGTATTTATTTTGTTAAGCCTGAAGGACTGGAAGTAGAAACCGATCAGGAAGGAACACTGAGAGTTTGAAGCTTTTTGCAGTTTTTGTAATGGAGGAAATAATTAATTCATCAGAAAGACATATCTGCATTGTTTCCCAGAGTTCCCCAGAGGCTAAGACCAGGCTGGCATTAATGTGCTCATTCCTTTTATTGCCCTGAGGTAACTGTGGTGAAGGCGTTCACCTTTGGGTAAGAAGGTAATGTTATGATCCAAGTTCTGCTTGTACTAATTTTCCCACTAAGCTCAGTGGGACTTTCTTGACACCATTCAATTTATTCAGGTAAGTATTATGTTTATATACCCATGTGATAGAGAGTTAGTGCCAGAGGGCCTCATCTAGAGCGAGTTCTCTTCTATCCCAAATCATTCCACTCTGTATGGAAAATATAGCTGGACACATCAGAGGAATGTTTTCATGAGATGCCTGATTGATTGTTCTTCCTATATGTTCTGGCTGTCAAACAGAGTCCAGCCAGGGTAAGTGTTTCCAAACAGCAAATCCTTCCAAAAAGGGGAAGATCAGCTAAACATAATTTGAAAGTGTATTAGGCTGGCTTTCTTATGTTTCCATATTTTCCAATTTAAATATGATTCACTTGGACATCTGAATGAAGTAGTTGAAGAACGCTGACATTTTCCTACTTCAGGAAAACAAAATGACACTATTCTCAGCAGATTCTCATAAAAACCTTTCACTGTGTGCTTAGTCACAGACAGCAGGAGGTGCAGAATTCCAGCAAGGTGCTGGGGGACCTGCACGTGTTGTGTTTCCTCTGGTCTTTGTGCACAGACTCACAGGCACACACACTTCCATATCACTTCCTGAGCACAGCACTGCTACTTTATTATACTCAAATTGCGTCTGTAGCAGCTGGAGAGGGTGAAATGGCAACCAGAGAGAGAAGGGCAGAGGACTGTTCTTAACAGTATCAGCTGATAGACTTTTTATGTCTACTTTAGCATGTTTACTTTAGAACTGAATTTTCAAAAGAGACGTATAATTTTGAGTGCTCAGTTTGAGAGACTTCAGGCATTTTTCTTTTATTCAGAGGTCAACCAGTGTTCGCTGGTTCTGCACATTACAGCTGGAAGTTTGGAGGCTCAGCCAAGTCCCCCCCTTTCTAAACAGCACATCATTTATATTTAAAGCAAGTATACAATTTGTGCAGATACTGGGTCATGTCTCTGACCCAATAGAGTTTTTAGTGTCTCATTTACACTGAAGCATATTGCAAATTAAAAGCAACATGAGGTCATTTAGAAATAAATAATCATCTTTTACCAAGTTACTTACATTGCAAATCATACTTCCAGTGACTTTCCCTCCTCCTTTTTTTTCTGTCATGGTGATTTTTGCTAAACATGACAGATAATTACATCTTAGTTGATCCCTTGGCAATTGTACTTAAAAATGGCTGGTTTTGCTTAATTCACTTTTAATTCTGCAGTTGCCTGCAGCCTACAATAAAAATGAATACAAACTATATTTAAAAGCTTTAGAAGGCAGATCTGACAAATGCACCATAGGATTTAGAGACAAAAGGCAATTGGCCACTCCTACCAAATCATAACCCAGCTAATGAGAGGGTTTGGGGTCAACAGAACTTTTCCATAATTTGGAGCCTCCTGACAGGCAACTAAATCTACTGCTGTCAGAAGCTGGGCACCATGTTGAAGTCAAAGCAGAGGAACATTCTGGGAAACGTGGGAACAGAGGACTAGAAGGGATTGTCTGGGTCATCAAGTCCAGTTTTCTACTGTTGTAGACACCCATGTTTCATAATCCCTTTCATTAAGTTACCCAGATCTATCTTGAAACTAGTTAGATTGTTTGACCCCACCGCTCCCCTTGGCTGGCTGTCACAGATCCTCTTTCTTCTGATGGTTAGAAGCCTTCTAATTTCCAACCTAAATATATTCATGGCCAGCTGACGCCCATTTCTTCTTTTGCCAACACTGTCCTGAAGCTGAAAAAAACTCTTTTCTCTTCTTCACTTTAATCCCTTGATGCAGGAGATAGCATGCCTCATTTATTCATTCTGCTGAACTATTCCAGATAGGTCTTTTGGGTTTTTCTTCTCTAAGGACATCTCCATTCTCCAGGGATGCCCTTCTCTGAGCAAGCTGGTCACAGTTTGAGTTCAGTCTTTTTGACTACAAATAGCAATGCTTAACCCTGTATGTCACTGTGAGATCTTACTAGTGCCTTCAATAAAAGCAGCAGCCTAGCCTCAGTCCTGCCATGAACACCTCAGTTCAGAACAGTAGTTCACACTGGTAACTCAGATGTGAAAGACAATACTTGCAGTTGTCACAACATGAATGCTGCAATTCATAAACAGAAAGATAGTGCAAGCTAAGAAATAGATCTTACCTAGTATCCAGCCTTAATGGATGAAAGTTTTCATTTAAAAAATGTGCCTCTGAAATTTTTCAATAGAATCATAATAATATCACTCTAATTAAAGCTGTCCATGAATTAATTTGTCCTACATGATGATATGGATCACCTTCAGATAATGTGAACAGAACCTTCTTTATCAAATAGGGCATATATGAGATTGCTTGCAAAGAAGTAACACATCTGTGCAGAGTGAATAATGAACAGAAACAGATTTAAAATAAATTAGATCTTAGTGAAGCATTTAGGAGTTGGAAATCCTTGCTTTACCAGTAGATGGCACAAATCAGCTTGGTTTGGTTTCAGAACATGTATAAAGAATACACTGAATAAATGACAAATAGAAATAATAATAAAATTATTCTATTTATGCTAACTAGATGATAGCAAAAATTATAAACGGGAGAGTAGCATTCATATATTGTGTTATATTGTGCTGGTGAGACTTTTGGTTAAAACAATTTAACTGCCAATGTGTCTTAAGGGATTTTGACCTATTCAGACCTAAGCAGAAAGGCCAAGGCAATCAGTGGGTTTGGATTTGGTCCTGATTTCATGAGTGCAAATCTTCTTGTTCTCTTTAGGCACTTAGCCTTGCACAGAGAGCAGATTTGTGCTTGTTTATTTCATTGGTAGGGTGGTTTGTTTTTTCTTTCAAGAGGGAATACACTCTCACACTAAATCTTTCATTTCACCTATTTAAATACCAGCTGGTGAAGAATTTCATCCACTAAACTGCCAGCTCTTTTTAATTGGGCTGATTTTAGTTCAGGGCACTTGGTACTTTGGAGAATGGCTCTGGATCTTGGAAGGCACATCCCACACTGAGATGTGGAGGAGTTATTCTGACAGAACTCTTGCTTCATCCTCCACCCCTCCCTTGCCAACCATGTAGCCAAGTTTTTCATGGGGAATCCCAGCCCTGGTGACTGGACAGATTGGCTCCTTACTTTGCAAAACAGGGCCGTATTAGGGAGTAAGGGGCTAGTCCCAGAACAGCTGGCTACCTCCCTGTCCTCCACCCTGCTAACAACTAGGGAATCATGATCCATTTTCTCTTTGTCCCTCTTTTTGCTTCTACCAGTTCTGGTCACTGCATGTTCCTTTCAGGCAATATCACAGTATGTTTGCTTTGAAATTTGATTTTTCCATACAAGACTGCAGCCTTTGTATGACTTAGTTGAAGATGTTTCTTGCAAAAGGAGCAAACGTTAAGAAGACACAAATTGAGTATGTTTAATTGGCCTTGTTTGAAAGTAGATTTTGTCAGCGTGACAAGAATAATTTCATTCTGTTATCCAGCACAAAGGGAATTCCAGTTCAACATAGTTACTCTGTAAAAGGCCATCAGTAACGGGATGAATAAAAAAACTGTTTTGGTAGGAGGGCTTGGAACAGTAACACAAGATCTTGAAACAATTTTATATTTTATTAACTGAAGGGCTGATCAATAGTTAAGTATTGTTGGGGGAAAAAAAAACCCTCTCAGCCAATTTCTTCCCTCATAAATAAAATTACAAAAAGGCTCCTTTGAACTGTAGTGAGTCAATATTACTTGGACAGACATTTATCCAGTTGTGAACTCTTAAATGAGAACATTTTCTTACCAAGGAAAGTGGTCCATCATGTTGTATAATAATAACAAAACCCCCCCAAACAAACAAAAAAAAACCACACAAAAAAACCCAACAAAAACCAAACAAACAAAAAAAAAAAAAAAAGAAAAGAAAATAATTGCCCTTTTGCCATTCCTTTTATTTCTCTGTATATAATGATTATATTACACTTTGGCCAAGGAAGTCAGTGGAGAAAGCTGGATTTAGCCAACAGCATGTGAAACTTGGGTTTGAGTTATATTCTAGCTTGAATACTCTTTTATTTTTAAATACTTGAGGGGCCTCTGTGTCATGGTGTTTGTCCCTGGAAATATTGTCCTGGAGGAGCTTAGTGCTGAAGGGGAGGCACTCAGGAGCTACTTTTGTCCCCAGGTAACCAAACCCCCCCAAAAAAAGAGAACACAGAGGTGAGGATGCTATTAATGACAACATCCTTCAGCTGATGAGATGCTGCTTCACAGCTCTTGGGTGATTCTGACTTGGCTCAGGTGTGGAGGATTGGAACTTGAATTAAAGAAGACATTTGTTTCAGGAGCTACAAAAGCAAGGAGGCAAAAAAAAAAGAATCACTTGTCTTTGGTGATGTAAGTGTCTTGAGTGGCTGGTAGATGGCACTAGCACACGTTTATGTGGCAGAGGTGATATGTGTCTGGGCAGGCAGGTTTCTCCTGGGACTCCTGCCTGGCTTGTTCTGACAGCACGGTCTGATGGACAGTGACTGCACAACTCCTGAGACTGACCTCTGACCTCATCCCTACTTTTGTGATGGGATTTTAAGGATGGGAAAACAACTTTCTATTCATGTAAACAGAAGCTCGTATTTCAGTGCCTTTAAAATTTAAAGGCACTTTGATTCTTCGAGGATGAAGGGTTTTGTGCAAATCTAATTACTGCTGTGACACTTCAGAGAGTCTGCACAGCACAAAATCCTGCATGGGCAAAACTGGGCTTAAACACAAGAACAGGCCTTTGGTGCAAAGCTTTGGATATTTTTAAGGATGAGACTATTTTTTAAATGCTCACAGCAAGCAGAGAAAATTAAATTCAGTCTCATGAGACTCACTGTGAAAATGGGGAGAGAAAACGCATAAAAACCATTCTGGATGATCATCAAAGCTTGATAATTATTTTTATTAGTTGTGCAGCACCATTTCTGATTGCATTGGCAAGCTCAGTAAGAGGCGGTGTGCGCTTTACAAGGGATTAAGATGAAAAGAGGGTGTCTGCCTTTCCCTGTCCGTGAGGTTGAAGGAGTTTCATGCACAAGGACCTGGCGGGAAGTGGAGGTAGAGGGAGTTCCCGAGGAAGCAGTGGTGCCAGAGGCACTGGCATAATAATGGAAATGAAGAATAGGAGGAATTAAGAGCAGAGGTGTAGGCAGGGATGGACTTGTGCAGGGTCTGGAAGATTCCCTTTTGCCTCTGCTGATTTCTTGGCAAAGGCATACTCATCTAATCTTTGCTATGGAGTGTGAATATGGCTCCTAAAGTTTCTGACTGTATCTAAAAGTACAACCTTCATTCTCTTTCCATGTGGCTAAAAATGCAAACTGGGCTATCCAGACTAGATACTATTTTCTTTTTAAATCTGCTGCAGAGCATTCACATTATTTTTTTACACTAGTCATGCATATGTACACCTTACACATGAAAGGGGAACTTGGTACTCATAGTACCCTTGGCTCAAGCATATGCTCACAGCACCATTTTTGCAGTGCTATTTATGTTCATGGGGTTAATATAGATACTAGCAGTCAAGTTATTACAAGGATATATATTTAAAAGACTGTATGGAGCTACAGTGATGATGAACATAGCCCTGGTCTTTCCTGGAAACTGCTATGGCAACTGGTTTTGGACCGTGGTGTGAGATTGGTACTAAGATATGCTTTGAGGATGTTTCACCTTTGACACTTCAGTCAAAAGAAAGGATTAAAAAAGGGAACCTCTTAAGAGTCCAAATATAATTTAGAAAACTCTTAGGTGTAACGAAAGAGTTTGCCTCTTCAAGTACTGCTGTCTCAGCTGTACTTTAATGCCTCTGTGTACTTGCTGTCCAGGCATCTGCCACAGGGCAAATCCAGAGAAGCACTGCGAGATTTGTAGCTCAAGGCTGTCTGCGTGTTTTTGGGTCAGGTTTATGGTAGTTGTAAATGACAACCTTAGCAAAGATACTTTAGGGATCAAGATGCTGGTTATCTGATCATGATAAAATGGATTTCTGCCCTGGATTTCTGGGTGCTTTTAACAGAGAACTGGTCTGGAATTTTTCAGTGAAGTTATTTTGTTGCTGCTATGTCTGAATATATGCCAAAGAGCAAATACCAGTTTCTTCTTCCAAGATGGAATATCTGGTCTGAAATTCTCTATATCTGCACGGCCAGACAGCTAAAGCCAATCAAACTCCTAGGTACAGAGGAAGGTAGCTTGCTAAATTACTTTCCAGAACCTCCTGGTAGCAGCCACTCTACACCTGTTTGTTTGTAGTCGTATGTCTTAAGTGAAAGGATGAGAGGAAGTGGCCTTAAGCTGCATGAGGGGAGATTCAGAATAGACAACAGAAAAAAAGAAATATCACTGAAGGAGTGGTTAGGCATTGGAATAACTTATCCAAGGAAGTGGTGGAGTTACTGTCTTGGGAAGTGTTCAAGAGGTGTCTGGATGTGTAACTTGAGGATATGGTTTGGGGGCGATTATGGTGGTGCTGGGTCGATGGTTGGATTAGATAATCTTGAAGGTCTCTTCGAACCTTTATGATTCTGTGATTTGTTTCAAACCCAAGCTTTAGCAAGGACTGTTGCACAGAAGTACTGTTTTCTACTGGGTTTTTCAGTTTAATCCATCAAAAAAATGAGAGGTTTATATGGAGCTGGCAGTTTGCAAAGGGTTATCTTCATTTACCTGGAAAAGAGAGACAGGGAACACAGGAAGCAAAGTTTTGAGATGCTGGCAGGAGGTATTTATATATACATGTGATCAAAATGTTGGAGGAGAAAAAAAAATATAAATTTGGAAGTTTAAAGTTTCTCTTTAAAATGGTAGATAACAGACTGTCAATTTGTTTCACAACATATTTTTCAAAATATTTCAAAGTTTTTTTGTTATCTGATTTCCTTCATATTCTCCTTTTTGTCATTTAGTGTAATAAGGCAAGTATTTGCAAAAGTATGTGAGCTTATTTTCCATCCTTTCCCTTTTCCCCTTCTACATTTTTGTTTCCCTATTTAATTTCATAATTTTTTTTCTTCTTCTGGAACTTTATAAAATGTTTGAGAATTCTTTTAAAGCTTTTCTGATTTAGGAAAGGCTTTAGGGTAGTAAGTAGGAGTGGTAATTTTATAAGACTCGTTCTTCAAATTTTAAAGCCCTTATGCCTTTAAAATTATTTTCTACTTTCTCTGTCTTCCCTATTATCTTATTTTTGGTGGGTTTTTTAATGCTTCCAAACTGAGAAAGCATTCAAAATTTTTAATTGGCCTAAAAAGAGAAGAAAGAATGAATCCCTAAAACTCACCTGTTGCATTCAGTGAGCAAAAAGAAATAAGGTGGACAGAGAAAAAAGTGAAAAGACAACAGCCTTTCTGAAAGAAATTTGATGACTTTGGGGAAAGTGAAATGGTTTCACATATACAGTATTTTGTTGATTTTTTTTTAAACATTTATTTTGTTTATTTATATCTCTATTGCTGACTATATAGTATTTTTTTGGCTATGCTAGTTAAAGATATGATTTAAAATACATAAGAAATGGTAAAATTTGTAATAGTAGATCACAATGTACTTCATCTGACAGACTCTTACACAATTGTGCCTGATCTAAGGTTCTACTGGTATGTTTAAAACTACACAAGTTTATGTTGTGAAACAAATCTTGAGTTAGACATGCTCTGAATGTTCCCATGGTGTGAGCACACAAAATGCTTCTGCATAGCTTAGCTGTTAGGTACACGCCTGGTCTGTTATTGATGTCTAATCTCCATAAACAATTTTGTCTAATTATGATCTAATCTTAATCTATCTAATCTTAAATTATATATGATTTCCTTTAAAATCCCTTTTCTTTATGTTTTTTTTTTTTTTTTTTTTTTTTTTTTTTTTTTTTTTCTTTTAAATCTTTTTTTTTTTTTTTTTTTTTTTTTTTTTTTTTTTTTTTTTTTTTTTTTAAACTCTGCTTCTTATACCATAGCCTTTCTTGGCAAAGCTTTTGGATTAATTAGAGTAGAAAACTTCCATGCACATTGTAGTCATTCTGGCTACATGTAATATGGCCTTATGCTTAAATGTTGCTATACTTAGCCAACTGACATTAATAATATAATTCTTTCAATGTGCAATACTTTTTAATTAATACAAGTACTTTACACATTAATGCAGGTATTTTAAATATAATGATAGTAGTACATGATGATTTAAGGTAGTCTGCTAGTCCAAAAATATGTGCAAAGACCAAGTAATTTATATATTCTGCTTGGTACTAACCGCAGCACTGCTCACATGTTATCTTAGTGTTTGTTTATTCATCTTCTTGCCCTATCATTTCCCATAGTCTTGTTTCTTGGCTTTTTCTCAGAATCACAGAATAGTTAGGGTTGGAAGGAACCTTTAGAGATTTTCTAGTCGAACTCCCATGCCAAGATATCCCCTATACTAATTTTCAATACATGTTACAGTTTTTTCATTGCCTGTATTTGGCATAAGGATCCTCCTAGGTGCTATTGCAGTGGTAGTACTGTAAGAACTAGAGGGTACAATTATTTGGAACTAATATCTATATTACCTCCCAACATAGAAATCAGTCAGATGCTGTTAATTCTATTTATCATTTGTGGAAGTGGACATCTGTAATGCATAACTCGATGTTCAGGCAAGGGAATAGTAAAGACATAGCTGTTCTCATACTGAACATTTGGAAAAAACCAATTAATTGTGTTTGCTGAAGGGGTTAGATTGCATCATTATTGTTACCTATTTGTTTGTTTGGTAAAGCCAATGAAGAACTTCAAACAGAAAAGGGAAAATAAGTTGTTTGTGTGAAAAAGTCTGTTGGAAATATTATTTTGCTCCTGGTTGGTTTTATTAGTTGCTGTGATGGAATATCATAATAAACACTGTGTTAGCTTTTTGCTGCCTAGCATCAAGAAAAATTGGTTACTTGAGATCTGATCACTTGTTGCATATGAAGTTCTCATGTTTTGTGAAGAATTTACTGTCCTCCAAAAAGCCAGGTGACCATTTGACAGCATGCTAGTTCTGCAATTGTCTTTAAGAAGGATTTAGATAGACATGAAGGTAGTGAGAGAAAGATGGATCATATAAGAGAGATTGCGTGGAACAAGGAAGTACAGAGACAGAGCAGGTCAAGGGAGGTCATCCTCCCCCACTTCTCAGCAGAGGTGACATGACACCTGGAGAATAGTGTACAGTTCTGGGTTCCCTAGTATAAGAGAGATATGGAGCTATTGAAGAGTGTCCAGCAAATGGCCATGAAGCTGATTGAGAGAGTAGATTATCTCTCATACAAGGAAAGGCCGAGAGAGCTGTGATTGTTCAGTCTGCAGAACACCTGTCTCAGAGGGGATCTCATCAATGTATATAATACCTGAAGGGTAGTTGTAAAGAAAATATTGGAGATGATTTGGAGATACTCTATAGTCCTAGGCAAGCTCCTCTAGGTGACCCTGCCTGAGCAGGGAGGTTGGACGTGATGACCTCCAGAGGTCCCTTCCAACCTCAACAATTCTGTGATTCAGAGTAGAGGAAAAGCATATGATGGTGAAAGGAGGGCTCATTGAGCAAATCTAAGACATGGAGAACATTATACATGGAGCAAGCTAACAGGCAGTCCTGGAGAGAAAGAACATGTCAAGTCAGAAGTGCAGAAAGTGCTCTTGGGAATTTTTGATCACCTCAGTCCCTCAGTACCACCAACAACCCTGCTTGTGTGATTGTGCCTATCAGGTGGACAGTCTCTCTGTCTCAGAAGCTGGCCCCTCTCCACAGATGTCCTTCCCCCAATGAATATACCTAGGGAGCAAGGATGCAATGCATTGATTCCAAGTGCTTCTAGAGTGGTGAAGTAAGGTCAAACAGTGCTTGGCTTTCTGGTTAGAAAGGTTGTGCAGCAGGACACTCTGGAGCCAGCAGTTGCAGATATGTAAGTCACCTGCAGATGAGCGATGCCAGAATTTAGGAATTGCAGTGATAAAGCTTTGCAGATAATCAGAGATGGGACTACGCCTAAAGGAGGAGAGAAAACAGGACGTACTGCTGCCGACAGTGTTGCTCCACCCAAAGGTTCCTGTTGAACAGGATATCCACAAGTCCCTTCTGTGCTGTGTGCAGAAGGGAGTAAGAGGGGGAATGTCACAAAAATACTCCTCAGAACTCATAGGAAGTGCAGTAGGAAGGATGAATACATATATATGTGTGTATACACACACATACCTACATACCATACGGCAGATACCAAGAGATCATAAGCAAAACTGAGCAACAGTGGGCAATATGGGTGTGCCTATGTACAAGCATTTGTCACAAGACGTAGGAGAGCAGAATATCCAGAACATAGTTTTCACTGTGAGCACCATAAGGCAACATATTGCATTGATAAGAGTTGCTGTACATGTTAGATGTTGCTATAGATAATAGATGTTCTACAGTGCTCCATGTATCCCTTTTCCCCTGGACTTCAAAAAGAGTAGAAGTGCAGCAATCTGAAAATGGTACCACATGTTACTAATTCCCAGTAGGCTGTTAGGAGTGAACTGAGAGACCTGTTGGTGACAAGTAGGATTCCTCATGTACAGCCCAGGTCTTATTAGTTCATTCATACTGTGACAGTGTGGTTATCCAAATGGCAGTCAAACTACATGTGTGTGATCAAAATCTTCGTTATTGTCTCTGCACTTGTGTTGTGGTCCAAACTCTCTTGCCAGATCAGATACAGGTTTCACAAACGGCTGTGAGTGGAATGAGTGGTGAGAGAGAGGAGTGAGCTTCTTATCCTCCAGAATGTCTTTAAAAGTTTGCTTTTTGCTGGGATTGCTTGCTGATCTTCTGGTCATTCAGGCCAGCTTATTCATTAAGCCACTGCTGTACTTCTTTATCCCCTATAGTTTCGTGTTCATGCATCAAATGATCATAGGAAACCTCTTTTTCATTAATAAAGATTGATGTAGTTCTGCTCTTATCACAGCACTCTCTATCTGTCAGTGCTGGAGACAAGTATTATCATTTCACCTGATAGTGGTTGGGAATAGTTGCATATCCTTTCACCCTCTGGGAAGCAAAAGTGACCTTCAGAACATGGTAAGATGTTGAGAAAGTGGCCAAATACCTTCTCCAACTGAAGGAAAGAACTGAGAGCAATGAAAAAGGCAAATGCTTTCATTGAAACTGCCTCACAGATCACTTTTCTTCCTGTTGTTCCCCAATATAGCTCTCTCTCACAGACTGTAACCAAGATATGGTGAGTTTTCACTACCCCTACAGCTCAAGAAATGATGAAACACTATTATAAATAGGGTGAAGAGAGAGGAGAATACTTTGCAAACTGCAAATAGATTAATCTTCAATTGTTTTTATGTGCAAATGAACCTCTGGTACAAAGAATTTATATTCAGTCAGTTAATTTTCGTTGGTAGACAGGGCATATTCAGAAGATTATTTTCTTTTCAGTA
The DNA here is from genome assembly GCA_013400415.1 of Scytalopus superciliaris. Lineage (NCBI taxonomy): Eukaryota > Metazoa > Chordata > Aves > Passeriformes > Rhinocryptidae > Scytalopus > Scytalopus superciliaris. The sequence goes on from VXBX01005867.1 coordinate 91,214, forward strand.
AGTGCATGCAAAATATATAGCTTAATTTTGTGCATGGTGGCTAGTCAGAAGATCTGTTTGCTTAAATAATTTTGTTGTATCCAAGATAAACATCAGTTGGTGGTGGCAGTGATTTGGTGTTTGATAACTGTGTGATGCTTCACTAGTGATGGGCATAGCACTTATCACCAGACTTGACTTATTCCATGGCTTTTGATGATAATATTAGCAATGGAGATGCTGAGAATTGCAAGCTTTTCAAGTGGTATTGCCTGATGTATTTCATGCAAGATTTCAACCTACATTAAAATAAGACTCCTTTTTAACAATGTTTATTTGCTTTCCTCCACCCCTCCGTATCATCACATACTCTGCAGTCAGTTGTTCTAGAGCTAAGCAGAAAAGGTTAACATTTTGGAAGCTGGTGATAGCAAGACTTGGATTTTTTTTCTTAAATCTCTGAATACTTTTGCTATTTGAAAAAAACAGAAAGAAGATCAAATTACAGGATGCAGGTAATTCATAAAGATCCTGAAAAATTGCACCCCTGGGGATAATTCTTATAAATCAGGAGCAGCTGGGACAAGGCATACGTTTCTTGTTTGCAGCTTCTAGTTTGCTGTTGCTCCTTGTGGAGGAGAAGAGCAAACATCAGAAAGAAGCAAAGGCAGGTGGACTGTGAGAGATTTGATTGACAGCTTTGTTGAGGTTATGGCAGATAAGAAAAGCCTCCTAATTATCCTAGAGGATCTCTCTCAATAAAAGAGATACTCAGAAGTCATTTGAGGTAATTTTTTTTCCCGAAATTTTAACAGTCTAAGGCATAACACAGAATTTATCCCTTTGTTCATAGCCATAATGGTACTCCTGGGATTCAACAGGTTTGCATGGGTATGCACATGATGAATGAGTTAGGAAATAGGACATCAGCCACTTGTGCACACATATACCTTCACCAGGCAGACACACAGCTTTTGTGTGAGCCACATCAAGGTTTTTAAGCAAAGTCATTGTAAATGGGAGGCTTGCACAGAGCTGACAGTGCATGCATGGGTAGTCCTGAGTTAGTTTGGTTTTGACACTGAAAAAAGATTCCAAGTCAGGAGTTGCTTACTTCTCTGTGGAGGAAACTTTCATTTTGCAGTAGCATAGATGTATGACATTCCTTGTCACCTGTGTAATCATGCATATACCAAACATGAGGACAGAACAACTGGCAGCATTATTCCCTAATGCAAACTGTATCATTTGTATTGGTGAGAAATTTGGAACTGAATCACTCTTGTTCTCTCTGAACTTTTGCAGTATTCCTTATGTGTAGTTGTTACATCCCACATAACATTGGCATAGACTCACTTCAGGAGGTAGCACAGTGACATATACACATTGTTGCCATGGAGGATATTGCTTACAGAGACTGTGGTGCTCTAAGTAGATGATTAATTTGATTTGTATTTGATATAGCCCAATTAGCTATGTATAGCTTATTTGAAGCAATCAGCTTTGTAAGTAAAGAGCCTGGTTTCTTAAAAGTGCTAAGACTCATTAGCTTGTTGCCTGTGTACCCTCTTAACTGATTAAGAGAGTACATGAAAAATAAAGAACTTCCTTGGCATAGATGGTCACTGGTAGGCTGTGGTTAACACAACAGGAACAATTAATCTGTTTTCTGTAAGTTTCCAAGCACATGATAGGATTAGTGTACATCCTGAATGATGTACGGTTCCTTAATGACTGTAACTCGGTATCGATATATGATGTGTGCCACATACAATAGTCAGTCTGTGTGTTGTCCCAGTGAGGAAAGGCTAAAACAACTGAACCTTGCTGTGTTGTTCAAACACTGTTTCTATAAATCACATGTAATGGCTGCCTGCTGCTGAGTGAAGATGCAAGCTCATTCAGTTCATTTCCCATCTTCCTTCCAATTCTGTATGGAGTCAGTGCTATTGTAAGACCAATCATTCTGTGCATAAACAATAGTTTCATTCCACCCAGTGAAAGAGAAATGTGTGCTCTCTTGGAATCACAAATGCTTTCGTTTTGTTGGTAGCCTCATTACTGTTAAGAGCAACTTGGATTTGGCTAATTATGGCATTGCTGCTTGGCATTAATTAATGAATGTATTTGCAGTCTGCAGGATGGGGAGGAAGTACTACACAAATATTAACTCAGTATTTTGAGGGTAAAGCTCCTGGAACAGCATTTAATTTGCATTTATTAGTATTATGGTGGTAATTGCTGTTTACTATTTGCATAGAACTTGCACAAAGCACTGGGCAAAAGAGGTGTAAAATACCTGACCCAGTGAATTTATAACCTAATATTAGGCAGGTTCTCCAACGAATTAGAAAAACAAGAACTGAAAGGAATGCAAACATGAAGCTTAATGTAATAAGACCATGTATGAAGCAAGCTTTGTCATGTGTAGATGGAGAATGTGGGGTCATAAGAAAGATCTGAGAAAATAGTGCTGTGTTGGACAAGGGTATTATGACATCCCATGTACATCCATGTAAAAACCAGTAACAGCATAATACATGAAAGAACAAAGTATTTAGCAAACCATAGAGGAGGAGAAAGTGCACAGAAGTCAGGGTCATTTTGGTGGTCAACTGCAAGAGTGTAAAACTTGTCACATTCGTGTTTTTTTTACTGTCCTTTGCTTACTGTCAAGCCTTAGAGAGGAAGGAATTCTAACTGACCTTTGGCAGAGAAAGTGGTAATCACAATAGCGGCCTGTAATATTCTTTATCAACAAGTAGGTAGGAATGAATCACAAAGATGCTTGCTCATCTGGATGTTGTTACTGCTTTCGAGTGCTTAAGGATGCCATCTTGCAATATTGGTATCAGCAATTTCCCTTTCTATCTTCAGTGAAATCAGGTATGGTTCTTGTGCCATATGTATTTAGCATACTTGTTCAAATTAGTTAGGAATTGCATCTTGTATTGTGTAGTGGTATCTTATCACTATTTGGTTTTGACTTTGGTAATCTCAATACACACAAAAGGCCTGTGCCTAAGGACTTTCAGTTTTATTAGAGAAAAAAGTAAAGTTAAACATTGGTGGATTGATGAGCAGCAGCAAAAATGAGGCTCTACTGAGCAGTGTGACCAGCACTGTTCTCAGAGTGAACATCACAACCACATGAGCAGTGTAATCTCTCGTCTCTACCACAGAAGGAAAGTATAATAAGGAAGACTTAAGAAAGAACAACTAAAAAATAGAATTTTTGAGATTGGAAAAGACCCTTAAGATCATCAAGTTCAACCATTAACCTAACACTGAATGTTCACCACTAAACCATGTCCATAAGTTCCACATCTACAAATCTTTTAAATGCCTCCAGAGATGGTGACACCACCACTTTTCTGGCCAGCCTGTTCCAATGACTGACAACCCTTTCAGTGAAGAAATTTTTCCTAATATCCAATCTAAATCTCCCATGGTGCAAATTGAGGCCATTTCCTCTTGACCTATTGCTTGTTATTTGGAAGAACAGACTGACACTCACCTCGATACCACTTTTCAGGTAGTTGTAGAAAGCAGTAAGGCTCGCCCTTCAGGCTTCTTTTCTCCAGAATAAGCATGCCCAGTTCTCTCAGCACTCCTCAGAAGAGCTGTGCTCCACGCCCTTCACCACCTTTGTTGCCCCTCTCTGGACACACTCCAGCACTTCAATGTCTTTCTTGAAGAGAGGGGCCCAAAACTGACCCCAGGATTTGAGATATGGCCACACCAGTGCTGAGTATTTCAGTCACTGCCCTGTTCCTGCTGGCCACACTTTTCTGATACAGGCCAGAATGCCACTGGCCTTCTTGGCCTATGCTGGCTCATGTTCAGCTGTTGCCAACCAACAACCCCAGGTCCTTTTCATTCAGGCAGCTTTCCAGCCACTCTGCCCACAGTCTGTAGCACCTTAGGAGGTTGTTGTGACCCAAGTACAGGACCTTGCACTTGGCTTGTTGAACCTCACATTGTTGGTCTTGGTTCATCAATTCAGATCCCACTGGAGAGCCTTCCTATTCTCCAGGAGAAAGTCACTTGTGCCCAACCTGGTATCATCTGGAAACTGACTGGGGGTGCCCTCGATCTCCTTGTCCAAAGACGTGAGAAGTATATTAAGCAGGACTGGCCCCAATACTCAGCCCTGGGGAACACCACTTGTAACTGGCCATCAGCAGGATTTAATTACATTCACCACCAAAATTCTTTGGGCTCAGCCATCCAGACAGTTTCTTACCAAGTGAAGAGTATGCTCATCTAAGCCACAGGCACCCAGTTTGTCCAGGAGAATACTTTGAGAGACAGAGTCAAAGCCTTTACTAAAGTATACCTGGACAATATCCACAGCCATTCCCTCATTCTCTTAGCTGGTCACCTTGTCATAGAAGGAGGTCAGGTCGGTCAAACAGGACCTGCCTTTCATAAACCCGTGCTGGCTGGGCCTGATCACCGGGTTGTCCTCTGCATGCTGTGTCATGGCACTCAGGATGATCTGCTCCATAACCTGCCCCAGCACTGAGGTCAGGCTGACTATCCTGTACTGCCCCAGATCCTCCTTNACTGGGGGTGCCCTCGATCTCCTTGTCCAAAGATGTGAGAAGTATATTAAGCAGGACTGGCCCCAATACTCAGCCCTGGGGAACACCACTTGTAACTGGCCATCAGCAGGATTTAATTACATTCACCACCAAAATTCTTTGGGCTCAGCCATCCAGACAGTTTCTTACCAAGTGAAGAGTATGCTCATCTAAGCCACAGGCACCCAGTTTGTCCAGGAGAATACTTTGAGAGACAGAGTCAAAGCCTTTACTAAAGTATACCTGGACAATATCCACAGCCATTCCCTCATTCTCTTAGCTGGTCACCTTGTCATAGAAGGAGGTCAGGTCGGTCAAACAGGACCTGCCTTTCATAAACCCGTGCTGGCTGGGCCTGATCACCGGGTTGTCCTCTGCATGCTGTGTCATGGCACTCAGGATGATCTGCTCCATAACCTGCCCCAGCACTGAGGTCAGGCTGACTATCCTGTACTGCCCCAGATCCTCCTTCTGGCCCTTCCTGTAAATGGGCATGGCATATGCCAACCTCCAGTTGTCTGGGCCCTTCCTCGTTAGCCAGGACGGCTGCTAAATGACTGAAAGTGGTTTGGTGAGCTCTTCCACCGGCTCCCTCAGTACCCTTGGGTGGATGCCATCTGGCCAATAGACTCATGTGTGTCTAAGTGGTGTAGCAGGTTGCTGACCATTTTTGCTTGGATTATGGGGGCTTCATTGTCTTCTCCATCCCTGTCTTACAACTCAGAGGCTTGGGTACCCTGAGAACAAGTGGTCTTTCTATTAACAACTGAGGCAAAGAAGGCACTAAGTAACTCAGTATTTTCCTTTTTCCTATGTTTTCCCCCACATCCAATAAAGGATGGAAATTCTCCTTAGCCTTTTATTACTAATGTATTTACAGAATAATTTTTTATTTTCTTCATGGCTAAATGTCTGTGGCAATAATTACAGAGAACTTCCTCAAAACACTGGTGTCAATGTGGGAGAGTACATGAAAGTGCTTCTTTGAAGGAGCAATATATGAATAATAGGGCAAGCGTTGTCCTTTAACACTGAATGAGAAATTTAGAGAGTAGAAAGACTAGGCAAGGCTCTGAAAAGAAGATAGTTTATAGTTGATATAATTAAAAGTATGACAGAGTGAAGAGATGCATGGGGAAGGACAGTGTGACATTTTTTGAAAAATCCTTCAAGGAGTACACTTGTCAGGAACAGGAAAGGGCTTGATAGTATACTTAGATAAATTTTTTAGTGTGCATGGACAAGTATGAAGACAGGTTACATAAAAAACCCAAACTGCAGGCCTTTAACTAGACTCCTTGTGAGAATCTTAAGGAGATGTGAGGAAAAGAAGCAGGTTATGGGTCCAGGCACATATTTCCTGGGAGTAAAGCCGAGGGCAGTTTTAAACTCTGTGTTAGTTTTAGCTGGTGTGGTGTGCTCCTCCCTGTCTCACAGTAGTGTTGAATCCTCACAGCTATGCAGACATTTCCAGCTATAGCTGTCCCCACTCTGATACAAGCATGGTAGGCAATAGTGAAAATTCCTTTTGAGGAATATTTAAGATTTTTTAGCTTGCTGCACTGAGATCAGTGTGGAAACTAGGTTGATGAAGAGATGAGAGAGAGGCTAATATATCAGCTTTACTAAAAGGGGCAGACATGAGATTCAGTAATAGCATAGTTGCCTTTGCTTGTGGGCAAAATATCCCAGAATGAGTCACAGTAATCTTTAAAATGCCCATGAGATATTGAAACAGTGATTGCATAAGGTCATCAACAAGTTCTTTAGGATAAGGTATTTCCTTTACATCATGAACTCTCTATATACGGGACTACAAGTTTTATTTTTAGGTTAGGGGAGATCATGATCTCTTGTGATTTCTCTGGTTTCCTATGGGGCTGAAATTATTAAGGATAATGACACAAATGGAGTAACAGAGGATGGTTAGTCCTAGTATCAACAAACATCGTATACACTGAAACACACCCTCCGAAGGAGAACTGATTTCTTAAGAGAGTGATCTTTCTGAAAACAAGTTTACTTAAACATGCTGTAGGAAAGTCAGAACACTGAGTCATCTGGAAGATGTAGATGTTCAATCTTGGAGTTCAACAGGCTAATGAACTATGGGGATTACCTGGAATGCACGAGTTTCACTGAAGATGCAAAATGGAAGGGTGATGCATTGACTAGATTCCTCGAGGATTTGTTTAGTGAAAGTCTAAGTGTTTGTGGCTTCATCTATCAGTTTGGTGAGTAGCCCCAAACCAGATGTTCAACTAGACTATGTTGCAGGGTATTATCTATGAGTGATGTACTGAAGGAATAATTAAGGAGGTCAGAAATGAACCCGAGGAAGTACTAGAAATCCAAGAAGAATAAGACTGTCTTTTGCCCTCAAGCCTTTGGATGCCCCATCCCTTATATTTCGCTTAGTTTGAATTAATTTACGGCTGAATTCCTGTATCTATGCAGAATACAACACTCCTGCCCAAGATTCCTGTTCATTACAAATGTCACTCTATCCAGCCTCTGAATCTGATTTCTTTCCTTGAAGGCCTGGTTTCCTTTGTTCTGCTCTGCATTTCACGTAGAGTAGTTATTTAGCTGATTTCTTTAGGATTCATTCAACTAATTGTGCCAGAGCTCTTCGAATAGGTTATCATTAAAGTTATAATGACACATTATTTTGCTTTGTCTGGGAGAGATGTGATGCAGCCTTTGTAAACAAATGGTGCATTCCCCATATAATGAGGTCTTCCATGATTCAAGAGGGTTATAAGAACTGTGTAACATCAACTAGAATGTATATGTTGTACACAGGTTCCTTCCCTCCTTTCCCATAAATCACAGGTTACTGACATACCTCTTGACTACAGAAGAATTATTAAATATTCTGGTAAAATCAGCTTCAGTTGCAAAGAGAGGTAAACTACACAAAGAGGGAAGTCCAGGTAGGAACTATAAAGGTTGTGTTCAAAGAGCTCCAGACTGAAAAGAAGATTGAGTGATACTGAAGAAAAAAGTTGGCTCAAGTGGGATGCTTTTATAATGGGAGTGTCCAAAGCAAACTCAAGTGAGGGAATAATCTGAGGGAGAGTGAAAAGTTACACATGGTAAAAGGGAAGTGATGAGGAAGTATATGATGGAGATTGGGACAGACCATGCTATAAAAGCAGGTGGAGATTGGAGCACACAGAAAGAGGAAGCACTACTTTCCCAGCTGTCCAGGTACACCTCACTCTTCACTGAGTCCTCTTGGTCTGAAGTTACCAGTGGAGTTATCAGTGAGAATCATGCAGTCCTTTGCGTGTTAAGAAGCCTATGGCATACTTCTGCTGTTACCATAATGCCAACAGGCAAGTTATGAGCATTTGCTACATCAGATGGTATCTTTGGGCCTCATGTTGTTTGTGCTTTACATTGCTTTAACTCCTTTGAAGTTGGCATTGGCATGTATTTTAGCCATTTGTTTCTGTTGTGGGCTTTATCTTGCGGCTTGACCTCTTTTCATCCTCTTTGGGCTGTGCCTTCCCCCATGACAAGGGTGGAGGCAGGCCTGTTAACTTCTGCCATAAACACATTCCTTCAGGGTGGTACTGAGGATGAAGCAAGAAGTTAATAGGAACTTCTTCAAATAGCTACGGAGCTTTGTATGGTGAGATGTACGCCGTGCTGTTCTATCCTATCCTGCCATACTGGCCCTGCATGCCTCACTTAAGTAAATCTCTCTCCAGTCATTGATGTGGGTGTGTCTGTCACTCCAGCATTGGAAGGGAGTTAGAGCCAAGCCCTATATGTAGGGATTGCCTGTCTAACTGTAGATCTTGAACTTGGCTCTGTGCTTGTTGCTTTATGCCCTTGTATTGTCACAAAGCAGATGATTGTAGCTTTGTTGAGGTCATGGCGGGTGTTGTTCTCTTTGCCTTCCATACTATGGATCTCTGTGTAGTACCAAAGTAGTTAGTGTACTCTATGTTGTTGCAGCATGAAGTTTCCTGAATGACCAGATGTTTGTTTGCTTTTCAAGCCACAGAATTCCAACACCAAATGTGTATATTCTTGTATGTTCTTGGAACATACAAAACTAATCTGCATGGAAAAAAAGTCAAGTTAGCAAGTGAAGGTCGTGATGTAGTTAGTCAGCCAGTTTAAGACTGTGTGGGCTGAAAGATTCAGGCATTCAAATAAACACTCTTTTACTTTTCTGCTAATCCCTCTGCTCCCTCTTACTTTTCCCCCCACCCCCTGACTTCCTCCTCCTGCTAGCTACCAATTGGTGTAACACTCTACAGGGTATGTCTTTGATCTGAGAGAGATATATATTGAGTAAGAAGAGTAGGTAAAACATAGTAACACATCACTCCAGAATGATTTTGAATGGTTTCTTTCTGTGAGTCTACTCTTTTTCTACCTGAAAATATCCTTTAAAATTTAAGATGATTCCTGCAGCACTCACTGAGTTGAGGTAGTTGCTGTCCCAAGGGTAAAAGCTAACTAAAGAGTCCCACTGACAAAAGGCTGGCCACTGGATTCTGGTATGTTTTTATAAGTAAATATAACTTGAGCTGTGTGTATCAAGAAAACATGGCTGCAGGTAAGTTGAACTGCAAAGTGAGTTTAGTACACAGCTGCATGAACATCTATACTGATAAACATACTAATTTTGTGCATGACTGTTAATTTGGTAAGCTTTTACTTACCACTATGTTTGGAAAACAGAGCCTCTTTTAGAACCATGAAGTAAAAAACCAAAAACAACCTCCCAAATTCCAAGCAAATAGAAAATAACCTCTCGGTGTTTTTTTTCTTTGACTCATTTGTGTAATACATACATTTATAAATTATAAGGAAAATGTAAAAAAATATAGTTTGCCTAGTTAACAGAGTTCCAGTATCATAAATTGCTTGGTCATTCAGGGTATAATTTTGTTTCATTTTTTGGGGGTCAGTATCACTGGCCTCATATATGTCAGGTTTTTTTCATGCTAGTGACTTCTGAGTCCACAGCAACTTTGAAATTAAATGTTTACTTTTGAAAATCAGACTGTGGATTTCTATTAGAAGAAATTTAAGTTGGTTTTCAGTCTCACAAGAAAGGAAGAGAATATATTGTTATAAGTGAGTTATGGGTAACTGCCTGCCTAGAGCTAAATTTTCACTTATGGCTTCTAACATTTTGGCTATTTGCAAGTGAAGTGTCTGGCAGTTTCTATAAACATTTAATTTTGTCTTTCAACAGGTACAGTTTCCTTGTTTTCTTTTAAGAGTGAAAGAATATCCATCTTCAGGCAAACCCAAAGGATACCTTCATGAACAAATTACCATGAGGCAAGTCAGGGTGTTACAGGATTTACAGCATGTTACCTGCTCCACCCAATGGCTTCTCTTTATGGTACATGTAAGGTCTTTGCCACACATCCGTTGAAGTGCAAACTACATTATACTCAATGAGAGTAAGGTTACATGGGCACCCAAGAGAAGCTGCTGCTACATACTGTAATTTCACAATCTGTTTTATCTCTTAGCAACTTGTTTGTGTTGTATACATCTGCCATAGCAAAAGGTTGTACACAAAGAAAGGGAGCTTAGAAGGGTATTACTTGCAACCCAGTACTCAGTATCATCTTAGTAAGAGGCAAAGCATAGTTGTATTTGTGTGTAGTGCAGTGTATTCATTATTGTGAAACTCCTTTGTGGGTTGAAATGTCCACCAGGAGTACTTTAGGAAGATATTTTAGCCAAATAGTATTTTATTTTTACTTTTTACTGAAATATTTTTCTACGTGAGTTAGAGATATCGATTTATTCAATTATTGCAAGACAACGCAGAGCATAGTTAATGTTATACCTCATACATTAATGAGAGATTTGGAGAAACTTCTGCCTCTAAAACAGAGGGTGATCTTTTTATCTCCTTTTACAAAGTTCTGCCTCATACTTTTAAAAAGAAAAATAACAGGAATGTGAAGAGTTTTATGTTATTTTGTATAGATATATTAAAAAAAGGTATGAAGTAGCTAACATATTTAACTTACTTTTCAAAATCCCATTATTTTCTCTTTGTTTCCCCTCCTGAATTTTACCTTATTTTTCTGCTATTCACTCTAACTTACTGACACTCACCTTTTCAATGTTTTCACTTTGTTTTCACTTAACATATATTTGTAACACTTGCCTTATATTGTTTGGTTCATCAAACAGAAGAGCAGATATCATACAATATAGTAAAGGAAATCCAATTAAATCCATACCACTGATTGTTAGTGCTGAAATATCTGTAACTATGCCTTAGCTATTAAACCCTGTGATCTGGGAGTATCTAATTACTGAACTGTATTTGTAGGTTCAGATTTCCTGTCTCTCTCTTTTTTTTTTTTTTTTTTTTTTAATTTTGTTTTTTCTTCTCATTTACTTCTGAAAAAATGCAGAAAAATCTCACTTAAAATAGTTTCATATTTGTGAATCCAATTTCTTTAAAGCATTGGAACAGTGATTTTCAAGGAATTGGGTTTTGGAAATGTTTGAGAGTATAAAAAGACTGCCTTTTGCTTCTAAAGCACTCAAATTGGTTACAAGTCTGCATGTAAGCACACAAAAACTCAAATTTCTTTGTATGCTAAATACATTTGAAAATCTGACATCTTAGAACTTCATTTACTTTTGAAAATGGTACATAGGCTGTGAAAACATTATTGCATTTCTGAAAATATTACCTTATGCCTTTCCCATCAGCGTTTATCATGTTGAGCCAAACTGCAGAGACTGCTGACAATGGTTGCTTTATCTGGAGAATGTGTACTTTGGCAAGCCCGGGGTTTCTTACAGAAAAGTGCAAAATTTGGAAGGGTATTTTTAGAAGGTCTATAATGGCAATCCCATGAAGCTTCCAAACCCATTGGATAAAAACTTTAAAACTGGAAGAGGACAAGAACAAAATGTGTCTTTTAGTATTTGGAGTTATTTAGAAATATATATTAATCATGACTTGATGTGAAGAATAGTGCTGCCATACCTTTTTATGTGTAATGTACAGCCCATTTTCTCAAGGAGCTTGTAAAAACTCAGCCAATAATCATGGAACTGATCTCACCATAAAAGCAGGAGCTGTTGTCTGCTTTTTTCTGTGTTGTATTGTTTGCACAGGAGTATGAGAACCACCTCATTGGACACTGTCATATTTACATTTCCATGAGTGACCACTGTTACCCTGCAATAAATGAGAGTTAACCTGCTCCTAAATGAAAGAAAAGTAGATTAGTGTATTTTTACTGCAGGAGTTGAGCATATGTGCAGGAGCTTATCAGAGAGTAACTGGTGCCTACAAACTTCCTGCCTTGCTTATCTTGCAGTAACCTGTTGTAATTCCCACAGGCTCAGGAAACTATTGCAATGGGCAAAACTATAAATGAAGCTTGTGATACATGATGGAAACTCCCCCAGATTGCAGCTTGATTCCCTTGAAAAATCCTCAAAAAAGCTGTAACAGTTGGTGTTCTGCTGACTTCAGTTTGGTTTTGATTTTGTCCTTCAGCAGCAAAAATAGACTGACGCAGTCTTGCAGGTATTCGGACATAATGTCTCAAGATTGCACCAGGCCATGAACAGCTGCAGCAAATCATAAAGTCTTGACATAATTTTGCCATTGCATGAACTGTTTGTGATTCCACAGTTTGCCCTGCAAACAGTCGGGCAGCCTAGTGGAATGTAGCAGAAGCAGCAGCAGGGACCCAGTCCAGACCCCGCTGCAATCAGGGAGGAGGGAGGGTTCCTGTTGTCATTAGGTTGCTTGGATGAGAACCTCTCCAAAAAGTAGTAGCCACCACCAGGCGAGTCTAAAATCTGAGCTCCTGTGTCTTTTATTCTGTTCTGCATTTGCCAAAGCTTCTTCTGCTTTAGTAGCTGTTGTGGTGTGTTTTCACTTAACAGCTCTTGAGCAACTGTAGCTTTTTTTGTTTGCTTTCATGCCACAGCCCATTATTAAGCAACTTTTATAATACATGCATACATAGATGTATAACATACATGTTCTTCAGTGACTGGCTTGTATATTGATTGAAGAGGAAAAAGGGATACATCTATAGTAAGTTTTGGTCTTGTTATGGCCTGAGCAAAACCAAGTCACTTGATTTTCTTATAGTTTTCTTTATTTAGAAGGCATGTCTCTCCCCTTTTGATACTTCAAATTTTTTCCTAGCAAATTCACATTTCTGGTATTCCCAACCTAGTCTTTGTGAAAAGAGGATTTGTCACAAATGCCACTCCATCCGAGAGTTTGCTTGCTGGGTTGCTCAGGCACATTCCTGGCATACAAAGGAGGTGACAGAGGAAGGTGCCCAGCAAGACAAGGTGGTGCCAATACATACAGGATCTGAAAAAGGGCATGCTGTTTGTGAAGCAACAGATATGCTCATTGAAAGGATATTGAATGCTTCTTCCAGCAGTGCAGTGGGAAGCACAGCAGCTGTGCTGTGCTGCTGATCTGCCATCACATCTCTATAGAACATCCTAAGTCAAGCAGCTTTTCTATGCCCGGTGTCAGTGCAGTGATAATCTTTTTGCTTCCAAACAGGCTTAAAGGCATATTTAACTTTTGAAGATTTTCATAGATTGATGCCAAAAGAGAAAAAGCATTTGGGGAATAATTGAGCTGAATTGTTTGAGGCATACATCATCTAGTGTGTGTTCCATGACAATGATGACGGCAATTCCATTTTCATTTAGTACTACAGTTATAACTCACATTACCTGTTTGGTGATACATCCCATATTTTCTGTGTCCACTGAGTTAAACCATTACAGGTACAACTGTCATCACTAGACCTTTTCTTCCCACCTTAGGCATCTTAGCTAGGCAGTGATGCCTAGGCAGATCCAGCCACCCAGAATAAGTTTACTAGTTACCCTGACTAAGCAAGTTCAGTGCATCTCTGAGGTCCTTTGTCTTCTGGACACATAGCTCCATCTTTCAATATCGTTACTATTGATTCCCAGTGTTTATTATCCTAGAGCTTATTTTTTTTTGCTATTGTCAACATTGTCTCAGTGTATGTGTCTGTTCTTGGATTGTGATCTCCATTGACCATGTGCTCATTATGATCATTAATTTCTTTTATAAGTGTGATTTTCACCATGATCATGTAGTGATGAATTCACCTAGCATCCCAAATAAACAATTTAATTTCTTTAGAACTGTGCAGGCCTAAAGTTCCCTTGGATTTCTCTCAGTGGAAGTGTAGGCACAGGAAGCTGCTCATCCAAAGCTAATGCAAGACATTAAAGGCATTCAGATTGTTTGTTTTCTGCTAAATTAAATATCCGCACCTGACAAATCCCATTTTGCTCTTTTGCTTGCTTGTTGCAAAACAGTGCAAAGTCCAGATCAAAATTTAACATTTCAATCTGTCAGAGTTGATATAATGGAGTTCAGTCTTCTGAATACAAATAGTTGCAATAGTGTAGATGGAAACAGAATATCTCTTGATACAGCTGGTATAATGGAACAGTAGCATAACTGCATGTGTAGCTGTAATATTTCACTCTAAGGCTATTTCACAGGAGTGAAAATAGTATTTTGGAAAAAACCAAAATCATTTTTCCAACCAATGTTCCAAAAAGGAGGAAGTTGTTTCTTGTGAAGTATGAAGTGTGCCTTGTTAAGAAGTATGTTCATTTAAGTCCACGGGATGTCCTATTGAGAGATCATCTCTCAGATATAATCTGCATTCCACAGACTGTTTCGCTCACAGACACATACTCAAATTTTTGCTCAGTTGTTTAGTTTCATTTCCCTTTCCAATGAGTTCATTGCCCTGAGACTGAAGAGCAAGGAGTATTACATATTTTTACAAACTCTGCTTTCACAAAGGAGTACACTCTTTCCCTCTCAGTTTCTTTATCCACACCTCTAATTCACACATTTCCCCCCCGTGCATTGGTGTATTGTTGCAAACTTAGAATTTCACTTGTGTTATTTCTACTCCCCAAAGTTTTTCCATTGTGATTTTAATTACCACAGGGGGCTGTGCACCAGGATTCAATTAACAATGAGCAATGAGCTCTCTGTTTTCTAATTATTGATAATTCATCTCCTGGTACAATATTGTTTAGTGTTCCTATGAAAAAGTCCTTTGAATTAGTATTCAGAAAGGACAAGGACCTTACTGTGCCATACAACTGCTGTGGCTTGTAAATTCTTCCAAAGTTGTATAATCCATTATGGTTTTGCTTCTTTCTACATATTGTAACACCTGCATTGCCCTGGGCTGGTTGTCACAGGATGCATCACAAGTTAGTCTTGCCAGATGTGCTTACTTCCCAGAGTATGCCTACTCTGTGCAAAATAGCTGTTAGCAGAGATTTCTAAGGGAGCCCTGGATGAGCTAGGTATGGTATTAAAAGCAGTGAAGTTGTGACACTCTGACACAGGATGTGTTTTTCTGATTGGAGTTCCCATTCTGGTACTACTCTGGATTCTCAGCACGTGAGGTACTGTCTGCAAGATTAATTCTGGACCACACAACTTCCCTTAGGGAAATATTGAAATGTCTATCTAGGGTAGCTCTCAGTTCATTAAGCTTTTCTATGTTGAACTCCATTCAGAAAGGTTTTAGGGGTGAGAGAGTTGGTGTTTGTCTACAATTTGTGCAATGTGATGTCATGCTAGACACCTAAGTTTGTTTCGAATAAGCTGTGTGAATATGGCAAGCAGCATGCTGTGTTAATTCCCCAGGTGGGAAAGTTTGCATTTCAGCCTTACTTTCTCATAGCTCTTTTCTTAGTTTTATTTTCCCTTTGGTCTCCCAGTGAAAAGTCTTCTTTTCGTGTTTCAATCCTACATGGAGAACAGTACTTCTTGCTTTGTGAGACAGATTCTTACTTCCCTTCATCAGTTTGTAATCTCTGAGGTGTCACTGCATGTCTAGAAGAAATAGTTCCAGAAAATATTACACTACTGTTTAGCTTAATCTCTTACGTTTCCCTCCTGCCCCTATGGCAAGAGTTGGGAACTAAATTATTACAACTGTTTCCAAAGTACTTAGATAGTTGATACTTCATAGTATTCAGATAGCTCAGTGTTTAACCAAATTTTTCAGAACTTGATTTTGTACCAAAAAAAAAAAAAAGTATCTCTTGCAATGACTGTCTGACTGTCATCCTTTTTCCTGGTTTCTGTTGTTTCTGCTGGCAGAGTAAGCTGCTGTCTGCCTGTTCTTTAAAAGGTGTTGATGTTTCTTCGATCTGAAATGCCTTGAGATTTATTGATGAAAAATGTGTTAGTGTCTGGTGCCTGAATAAACACTTTTTTTCAGGAGTATGGTTCTAATGTAATCTAAGAGTACTGCACTTTGGAATTGCAGCTAGTCTGACTATCTGTTCAGGACACAAAACTGTCTAGTTGTGTTTATTTTGAGAAAGCCATCAGAAGGGAAGTCAAAGCTGGAGAGAGGAAGTAAGAAAAAGGAATAAAGATATTCTTGGGATAGTTGTCTATGTATGGTTTATTAATTTAATATTGTAGATTTTCCCTTTGTGGCTGGCTGTGAATCTCACTTTGAATATTTTCTCTATAGTGTTTTTTGGGGATTTTCTCTGTAGTGTTTATGTTTATTTAAAATGTCAAGATCTGGTGATATGGACTGAATTTAAAAAGGCACCTACCTTGGGTTTTGCTGTCAAGGTATTAGTGTTTCAGGACAATGAGGTTGTTGAAACTAAGGGGAAAAGGCTATAATGTGAATTTTCTCAGCAGACAGAAGCTTAAAAGTTGTAAAATTTCAGCAAAGGCAGATCAAAGAAAATTTGCAAGAGCAAGCCATTAAAATTGCCAAAGATATGAAGTGTGGGACAGTGTTACATGGCCCTCTTGGGAAGAGAAAAAGGAGGGTTTTTTCTGTAGCGGGAAAGTCATATTTAACTGAAGGATGTGCTGAGGAGGAAGGGAGCTAATTTCAAGGGAGAAATAACTCTCTGGGCTTTGAGGAGAGGCCATGACAAGTAAACCAATACCGGTTCTTGAATGTGATGGTTCTTCAGCTTTCTTGAAGAAAACTGCTACCTACACCTCGTCCTCACCTCTTGCTCTTCCCTTTGTGTAACAGAGATCTTAAAGGAGATGCTAAAAGTGAGGGCAAAAGGTGTCAGTGGAGCTGAAGGGGACTTGGTGGTGACTCTTTTGAGGAGGTAGTGACTGGAGTGGGGTTGGTGCTTGAGGGCTTGTGGTACTAGGTGGCTAGAAGAGAAGACTGGAAGGACACTCAATTTCAGGGGATGTCTATGTATGGGGGAGTGAGATTTGACCTCTGACTCGACAAGAGAGCCACTATACAGAGGAGGCCTATTCTATCAAGCATTTCTTCCTTACTCTTATGGCCAGCTTTCCTGACACCCTTCTGGCTAGGAGAGCAAAAACAGCCGAAAGGGGATAGACAACTCAGGGGTTTCTGAGGGAATTGGCTGATGTAGTTGCCAAGCCACTTTCTGTAATATTAGAGAAGTCAGGCTGGTCAGGGGAAGTTCCATGTGACTGGTAAAGGGGAAACATTGTACCCTTCTCTGGGGTCCACAGCACAGGAGGGACATTAGCCTGTTGGAGAGAGTCCAGAGGAGGGCTACCAAGATGCTTAGAAGGATGGAGTTCCTCTCATATGGAAGGCTGAGAAAATTTGGATTGTTCAGCCTGGGAAAGAGAAGGCTTTGGGTGACCTAATTGCAGCCTTTCAGTACCTGAAGGGAGTCTACAGGAAAGACTGAGAGGCACTAAAAGAAAGTTGGTTTAGATTAAATATTAGGAAGTTCTTTACTCTGAGAGTGGTGAGACAGTGGAACAGGTTGCCCAGAGAAGCTGCAGATGCCCCGTCCCTGAAAGTGTTCAAGACCATACTGTATGGAGCTTTGAGAAACCTGGTATAGCAGAAGGTGTCCCTGCCCACAGCACAGAGGTTGGACTAGATGATCTTTGAGGTCCCTTCCAACCCAAACCATCCTATGATTCTGTGATTCTATGCTGTATCTCTGTGTTGAATCCTCTGCAGAAGAGAAGACAGGAAAAGTTGGATGGGATCCTTCTCTACCTCCTCCCCAGGGAAAGAAAGGTGGGGAGATGGGCAGGTGGGAGAAGAGCTGCCAAGCCACAGCCACTTCTGCCCTGTTCCTGAAATAAAATGTTTTGTTTCCTGACAAAACACTGCTGGGTTTGCTGATAATGACCTAATTCAAGAAAAAGTTGTAGTTGAGTTACCAGAGAATTGCACATCTCTACATGCGTTTCAGTGATGGGTAAGGTATCTCTAAGTGTATCCGGGAAATGCTGAAGAGTAAAGTGCGTTAATGTGTTTGTGTATAGCACAGGTCCTTGAGGAGTGAATGCAAGCAATGTGTGACTTTCAATCTGCTGGCTGTGGAGAAAGAGATTGAAAGTTAAGGGAATCATTGACTAGGATGCTGGGGACATGTGTGGGTTATTGTCTGTTTCGTTGACTGGTGAAAGAGAGGATTGAGAGACTGAGAAAGATTTTTTAGGGGAAAAAAAGAGTCACTGAAGGAAGAGAGCTTTAAATAGGCAAATCCATTTTCTTGGACTCAAAGACTGCAGCCTTGTGAGAATCTAGTCCAAACAAATGATGTCAGGATGAGGCTCTCACATGGAGGAATGCTTCAGAAACCATGGACATGCCAAATAATTCCAAGCTATCCCAAGCTTTGATAGTTTGGTGAATTCTTCAACCTGTTTGTTGTGTAGTGTAATAGATTGACTGATAGGAATTCCTGTAACTGAAGGAATTGTGAAAAATCCCATAACTAAACAGAGATGCCTTGGAGTGCTTATTATCTCTGTAGGTCATCTCTAACAGTGCTCTACTTACTAAGGAATTATTTTTGAGAAATTTGTTAAGATCTGAACTATTTATAAAAGATCATATTTTCATTATTGTATGGAAACAGAAGCTCCATAACCCAATGGATCACACCTTACAGTTTACATAGATAGCGCACTCCCCTACTGTATTTTCAGGAGAAAGTATTGCGAGGTCCAGAAAAGAACAACTTAATATAAATTTGTTTTCCAGTTCCTGTTGCCTCCCTTTTTAATTATGGTTATGAGGAAGTGCTTTAGTTTCAATGGGACAACAAATTAAGAAATTCTTCCATCTCTTTGAAGGTATATACACACCTGGTATCTGTGGTTTAGGACAGGCTAAGGAGAGGCTCTGAGGCCTTGTTTGTGCTCTAGAATTCCCTGCTTGTGCCATCAGTGGTTACTATATATAGCAAAGAGAGGAACCTTGGATAAACAAGCCTCTTTCAACCTCTTTGCTCAAAGCAGATGTATTTACATTACATTTTGCCAGCTGGGGCTTAAGTACCTATAAAAAATTCAGTGTTAGTTGTGTAAGAGCTGTGGGAACTTTTAGACAAGCCCCCAGTGTATGTGAAGAAATTTTCTGTTCACTATCCCTATCATATCTTCAACATATGCAACATTACTCTGGAATATCCCAATCTTCAAAACTGAACAAAATGTCTGAATTATTTTTAATCAGTATTCTGCTTATAGTTATTGCATAAATAACTGTCTATGTTTGTTGAATATTTTTCATCAAATACCAGAATTATACAGCTGGGTCTAGACCTGTTACCCTTTTCTTCACCTTCCTTCTTCTCATGTCTTGACACTGGTAACACATGAAAGAAAAAAATTGGACTTTCTTAAACATTAAGGTCCAAAGATTCACTTTATTTATAGAAATTGATCCTGAATTGATTTTCTCTGCTTTCTTTCCAATCATAGAGCAGGTTTTTCCATGTTCAGCAGCAGGCTTTCTCCTGCAAGTGTCCTGAGGTGTGGTCTAGGTGTGTTCAAATCTATCTTAGTCATTCATCCGTCACCTTGTCATTATCATGGCGTCTGTATTTAATTGGGCTTCCTTCCTTCATCAGAAATCAGTTTTTATATACCATGAACTGCAGCCTATTATTAAAAGTTAGCTCTATGTGAGATTCTAGGCTCTTATTTATACAAGAACCAGTGAAAAGAATATCTCAAATACTCCTTCAGATGAGTGGTATGTGTGAAGAGTGTACTATGTGCAAGTTTTGTATCCTGCTGCAAAACCTTCTATTTCTCAAGTTTTACCTCATAGGCAACTTGTTTAAGGGTTTGGGGTTTTTTTTGCAATCTGTTGATTCACTTGATAGGTTGTAATCATCAAAGACTTTCACTGGTTGCATCTTTGCCTCACAGAAAATGTTGCTGAATTATTGTTGTGAGTATTTCATTTGTCCTTAGAAACAGCATTGAGATCAGCACTCTATTTTGTGTATGGTAATGGTTGGTCCCTCCCCAAAAATGTTTGCATTTTGAAAGGAAAACAAGAGAAAATATTACCCTAGTTTAGGAAAGTGAGATGCCGTGCTTGGGGATCTTAGGCTCCTGGTGGATACGAGGTTGACCATGAGCCAGCAATAAGCTCTTGCAGGAAATGTACACAATGACACCAAGCTGAGTGGTGCAATTGCCACACCTGAACAGCAGATTCCATCCAGTGGGACTTGGATAAGTTTGAGAAGTGGGCCCATGGGAGGCTCAAGAGGTTCAACAAGGCCAATTGCAAGGTGCTGCACTGGACCAGGGCAATCCCTGTTATCAATCCAGGCTGAGGAATGAGCAGATGGAGAACAGCCCTGCTGAGAAGTACTTGAGGGTACCAGTGGATGAGAGACTGAACATGAGCCAGCAATGTGCACTTGCAGCCAATTGTATTGTGTGCTGCATCAAATGCAGTGTGGCCATCAGGTCAGGGGAGGGGATTTTGCCCCTCTGCTCTCATGAGATCTCACCTCAAGTGCTGCAGCCATCTCTGGAGTTCCCAACACGTAAGAAGGTGAACCCGTCCAGAAGAGGGCCACAAAGATGAGCAGAGGGCAGGAACATCTCTCCTATGAAGACAGGTGGGAATAGTTGGATGTGTTCAGCCTGGAGAAGAGAAGGCTCTAGGGTGACCTTATTGTGGCCTTCTAATACCCAAAAGGATCCTACAGGAGTGCAGCAGAGGGACTTCTTACAAGGACATGTAGTGACATGACAATGCTTTAAGGAGAAAAAGAGTAGATTTAGATTAGATATAAGGAAGAAATTCTTCACTAGGAGGGTGGTCAGCCACTGAAACAGGTTGTCCATCTGGAGAACAGCAATTGCTCCACAATGCAAGAAGGACATGGACAAGTGACTCCAGTAAAGTGCCACAATAGTGATTGAAGAATTGCAGCATCTGACATATGAGGAGAGGCTGAGAGAGCTGGAAATGTTTAGCCCAGAGGAAAATAAGGCCTGTGTAAGTCTCAGCAATGTGTATAAATACATGATTTTTGATGAGATGAGTGATGAAATAGTGCCACTGTGCTCTGTGGCATCCAGTGACAGGACAAGGGGCAGCAAGCACAAATTAAAAGAAGTTCCATTTAAATGTAGAAAACCTGTTTTAGTGTCAGTGTTGTCAAACATTGAAACAGAGAGATTGCCTAGAGGGACTGTGGAGACTCCATTATTGGAGGAAGGCAAAACCCAGCTGGACATTGTCCTGAGCAACTCAATGTAAATGACCCTGCTTTGAACAAGGGGTTGAACTATGTAGTCTCCAGAGTTCCCTTCTTCAATGCCATCTGTCATTCTGTACTCAGGAGTACACCTGAGCACAGAATACCAGGCTGTCTGCTTTGACCCAGCTGAACTTGGCACAGGATCAGAGGGGACTGCTCCCCACATCCCAGATCACAAGATAGTAAGCTGATCTAAAGACTTGCTCTATTTAACACCCATGTTCCGAGGCTTCCACCCCCTGTCCCCAGGCCATGCTTGTAACTGGGATCACCTGCATTCAATGGCATCCCAGTTGCATTCTTCTTCCCTGGGCACAGAGCCATGTGAGTGGCCCAGGAGTTGATACCACAGCTCTTGCTGCCAGTGGATTCCCCATCTGGGAGTGGATAGTAAGGTACACATACAGCAGCACTTACTACTATAGCAAAACAGCCTTGCACCTATTAGGATCATCAGTGGCTTCACCTCGACACAATCAATCCCAGCCATGGATATGCACTAAACAAAGCAAGCTAGGTCACAAAAATTCAGATTGTCCTGGTGCCTCAAGACTTGTCCTCCTGCCTTAGTGGCAGCAATGCTATAGTCACCAGAAATTATATTATGACTCTCTTTTTCATAAAATAGTAGACTTGGGCAAGTGGAATGTGTATGAATGTTTGCTATTAAGAAACAGTAGGTTCAGTTTGAGGAAAATCAGTTTGAATGTAACCAGGGTGATCAGATAGTCATGAGTAATAAAAAGTCACATGTGAAACATATTCAGTAAAGTTAAGTGTCCAGTAAAACTAGTTTCAACATCATACTAATCTCTAAAATTATAATGCATGAGTCATAGCCCTTAGATGATCTTAACCTTTACTGGAGGATACCCTGCTTTGTGTTCAGCAGCATAAACAACTGAGCAAGGACCAGTGCAGACCTGGTGAATACAACAGGACCTTTTTGACTTTACTGTAAGTAATACTTTTTTTTTTTTTTTTTTTTTTTTTTTTTTTTTTTTTTTTTCCTGTGTAACACCAGGGAAACAGTTTTTGAATAATCAGTTGAGAAATTGTCATGTTCATATTCAAGTTTTGATTTAAAGCTTCTTGTATTGTTTTACTATGATTTGGGGTTTTTTAAATAAAAAAGAAAAGTCATCTGTGAGATAGGCATGTTTGTATGGCATAACTCTCCTTAGGAAAACTACATTCCAAAGTGTTTTAAATGAAGTAAATTTATGCTAATAACAAATGTAGGGCATGAAATGAAATGGAAGTGAGGACTTAAGTATTGCTCTCTAAAGCATCTAGAGAGTTTGAAAAAAAAAACAAACTGTGGCTAAAAGAATTAGAGCAAGAACGATGATGGAAAAAGTCACAAACAAATGAAGAAGATTAAATTTAAATGTGTTCTAGATATGAAATTGCACTGTCTGAAAGTGTTTTGTCATGAGGTTCAGGCCCTTCCCAGTGATAGTAGCATTTCTATGACCACGATATTCAAAGAGTGAGAATCAAGGAATATTTAGAGTGTATACTGTTAAAGCAGAGATCAGCATTCTGAATTCACTGGGTTTTGGAGATGCGAGATGCTGGAAAGTGGAGAATACAAATGCAGGGTCATGCTGGAAACTGATGAGGGTTGAATGATTTTACAAGGCAGTCTGTATTTCTCAGTTCAAGTCAGAAATCTAAGGTATTCTTCTCCTAGAGAGTACTTTCTTTTATAAAAGGTTCTGTAGGTGAAATGATTGTATGCCACAAGAGGATGTTCTGGATTTCCAGATACTCCACATATTTACTTCTTTCTCTCTGTTGACAAAACTTATCAAACTGATTGTGATAAAGTATTGATTTTTAGAGGTAAAAGTATTGCTACAGATGTGGAGTGAATGGTTTCCATGCTGCTCTGAAAAAAGCTGTCTTGCTCTATCAGTATTTTTTAGTATTATTGTTTCTTCAGAATTCACTCATTCACCTTCACTTTTAACCATTGCAGCCTTCTCTCACAAATCACCCTTTTCTATCTTTGTGATGATAAAGACTGTGATTGGTTTATATTCCTATTTTATGTATTTTATTTTATTTTTTATTTAATTCAATTGCTGGGCTGGACATGCCTTCGCATGCATCAGACACATGTATTCCATTTGCTGTTTGTTCTACACACATATTCATTTTCCTTTTCTTAATAGGCAGCACTGTATATCCAGGGTCTTGATAACATGCTAATTGCTATTTCTTCCTTTTATTATTTATGTGAATGTTGGCTTTTTTTAAATGGTGCTCGATGGCTCAAGCTTTGTGAAATCATTGTAAGTGTTTATCACTTCCTCCTCATTAACAAGTGCATTTACTTTCTCTTTGGTGCCAGCATATGTGTTTACATGCAGCCCATTCAAAAATGCGTAATATTTTAACTTTCAGAATGGAGGTATATTGTGCTTTTCTTCTGCTTTGATTTTTCATCAGTTAAGTTCTCAAATTTAACTAATTGGCCTTGACTGGCTCCTTTACTTCCTGCTCTATAGACTTGTAGTTTTGACTTACAGCTCTTTATCATTTAAAGCCACATTGGAACACTGGAAAAAACCAGTTTCAAAGGAATTGTAGTCTAACTTTAATGAGGGCGTCTTTGGTATTACCTCATTCCTCTTTGACTTTAATTTTTATTATTTCATAACCTCTTCAGTAGGTTGAGTAATTTTTCGGAGTCTGCTTCCTTGAAATAGAAAGCGGGTATCCTTCAATTCAAATGTCTTGGAGTCACTGGTACTAAGCTCACTCTATGTAGTGAAGGGATTGATATATTGTTAAACACAATGTGAAAAGATTTGTAAGCCAAATGTCATTTTTCTTCTATTACAGAGTCACAGAAACATGAAGATGCTGGTTTTCCTGTGCCTTTTACTTGTTGGAATTAATTCCAACAGTTATTGCTATGATCCTAATCACCAAGGGGTAAGAAACCAAAATCAGAGAGGCCAAGAAAACCGAAACATGCCATGGCAAAGTGTAAGGAACAGTGTTTGTCGATTTGCATGTTGTTTCTACAAAGAGATTTCTTCTCGTGAAAACAACCGGAATGTTTTCTTCTCTCCTTTGAGCATCTCTACTGCCTTTGCAATGCTGACTCTGGGTGCCAGGTCAGACACCCTGACACAGATTCTTAGGGTCCTTAGCTTTAACCCACGTGAGATTTCTGAAAATGAAATACATGAAGGTTATCGCCAACTCATGCAAATGGTAAACAGAAAGAATGAGGGGTTACAGTTGAATATGGGAAATGTTCTGTTTGTCCTTGACCAACTGAAGCCGCAAGAAAAATTTTTAAGTGATCTCAGAAACTTCTATGAAGGAGAAGCTTATCCTATGAACTTCAAGAAGTCTGATCAAGCCCAGCAAAAGATCAATGCTTATGTAGCTGAAAGAACCAATGGAAAAATCAAGGACCTTGTAAATAACCTTGATCCACTTACTGAAATTCTTCTTATAAGCTATATTTATTTTAATGGTAAGACATACATATCATATTCTTCTACTTTATAATTTATTTCCTCAGGTCAGTCTTGGACTTCATCACCTTTTCTTGCAACATGGTTTTGCAGATGGACTCATATCTTGTTTTCCCTTTGGCCCTCACACCCAATTACAAACAAAGCTATTGGAAATCATGTTCTGCTTGACACTGATGGTAGTTTCTAGCAAAATGCATGGAAAATTTTCCCATATTTTTCAATATAGAAACTTCTTTCCTTCTGAAGGTTTAGTGAAATATATGTTGAGGAAGGCATCTATAGTTAGGAAAGCCCCCAATCCTATACAATCTAGTGGGATTCAAGCACTTTCTTAAATGTTTTGTTGTCTGGTAATTAATTTGAAATCCAATTTTGTGGACTTCAATCCAGCTGATTTTTTGTTCAGCAACTTCAGAGTTAAATTTAAAAAAAGACTGTTAAAGTAAAATTTAGCATCTTACCAAATAGGAAATATATTTATTCCATAGTTTTACTATTGCTATGTATGTTCATGTATCCAAAACTAAACATTCAACAACTTCAGTTTCACACTCATGTTCTCCCTATTTTTTTAACTAACTATGCCTTTGCCAATAGTATGTCTGTAGTTCTGATGTGTCTAGAGGCATAGGTTTCAACCATTTTTTTTTGATTTGCAGATTCTAATATTTTCCAGTGAAGATGGACCCACCAGTATCAAATACAAGCCTATTGACAATAAGCTTGTTTTTCTTAATTAACTTGTGCAGTCTGCTTAGATACAGTCAACAGATCTTCCCAGAGCTTTTCAGAGTGCTGATCTAATGAGAAGAAGAGGATCAAGGCTGTAAGGCTCAATCAGTGGTCTAATAACAGATATTTCACCTTCTTTCAAACCTCCTCTCTCTTACTCATTGTACGCCAAAAAACAAAGCAATTGTACTCAGAAAAATAATATTCTTCAATCTATTTTGTAAAAATACCACCAAGCTTATTATCTGAAATGGAGATGACATATTAGAAATGTGATTTTCTTTTCTTTAAAGGAAAAGGTATTCTTTTAAAATTGTTAACCTGGATGCTTGTACCCTCCAATATGAGGGTTCCCCTGAAAGTAATTAAGAATGATACTTTCGGGGTTGG
>VXBX01005867.1:117013-189085 GCA_013400415.1 Scytalopus superciliaris
GTGGGTTTTGTTTTGTTTTGTTTTCATCTGTGTCTCTGCTCCTTGTATTAATCTCTGAAGATTTGGCCACAGCTAAATGGAGCCAATTGAATTACCAATAACTGAGGCTTCTTAATTCTCTTGATAGCATATTTGTTTGTCTCAAGTAATGCACATCTTTCAAAACAGGCAAAAAATTCTGTTGATTTTTCTTTTACCGAAAGATGTTTGAAGAATGAGAAATAAATTTAGTAGCACAGTTGGCACAAAAGCCTGAGAAACTTCATATTAAAGATAACTTTGTGTTACAGTTAACTTTTACATGTTCTAAAAATAAGGTTTGGGGCTTTAAAAAAAAAAAAATTAGATGTTCATTTTATACTGAAATGATTTCGTAGCTCCTTCAAAGATGCTGGAGGTTCAATTTTAGCTCTTCAATTTTATAGAAAATAGGTTAAAGAATAGCATTAATAGCAATAATACAGTAACAATTTTTATCTTGAAATCAAGAGTAGGTTAAGGATCTAGAGGCTGAGATTAATCTGGAGACAATCTAAAGTTCTTGTAGCTTTATAATCAGACCATACTTCTAGGCTCTTTTTTACTGTTTGTGCATTGCAACTTTCCTTGCACAGTATTGGTAACTCCCCTTCCTCGTTTTTGTGTGGTGTAGTGTAGTACAGAAATCCTTCCCTAAGGACAAAATTCTGGCAATTACCTGTCTCTGAGCCAGTGGGCATGTTTTTCTACTATGTCACACCGGTCTCTTATCATGCCCTAGTCAAACTAATCACCACAAAGAATACTTCTCATTTCATTTTTCCACTTGAACACTGTGAAGCATTTGAGAAAGGTTCCATCCTTAGAAGGCAACCCCCCAAAAATAGAGGTGAGAGTAGAAATACAGGTTCCTTTGAAACCAGAGGAAAGTATTAGTGAAATCTGTGTGTTAAATGATAGTCATGGTTTGAGTTGGAAAGGACCTAGTTTCAATCTCCCTGCCACGGTTGTAGCCTCTTTTCACTACACCAGATTGCTCAAGGACCCATCCAATCTGGCCTTGAACACTTCCAGGGATAGGGCATCCACAGCTTCTCTGGGTAATCTGTTCGTGTATCTGATCACCCTCACAGCAAAGAATTTCTCACTTATATCTAATCTAAATCTACATCTGCCTTCTTTCAGTTTGAAGTAATTCCCATTTTTCCTATCACTATCTCTCTGGGTAAAAAGTGTTTCCCTATCTATAGGTGTCATTTAGGTACTGGAAGGTTTTTAAAGGTCTTCCCGGAGCCTTCTCTTCCCCAGGCTTCCCCAGCTTCCTCAGCCTGTTTTCATAGGGGAGGTTCTCCAGCCATCTGATCATCTTCATGGGCCTTCTCTGGACTTGCTCTAACAGGTCCATGTCCTTCTTATGTTGGAGACCCCAGAGCTGAATGCAGTACTCCAGGTGGGATCTCACCAGAGTGAAGTAGTCCCTCGATCTGCTGGCCACACTCCTTTTGATGCAATCCAGGACACAGTTGGCTTTCTGGCCTGCAAGAGCACATTGTGGGTCATGTTGAGCTTCTCATCAACCAACACCCCCAAGTCCTTCTCCTCAGGTTCACTTTCAACTTGATCCATTCCCTGCATCTGTCAAACCCAAATCTCTAGTTTCAACACAAGGATGTCATGCGGGACAGTGTCAAATACGTTTCACAGCTCCAGTTAGATGACATCAATTACTCTTTCTTTTGGCACAACTTGCCCTTAGCAAAGTCATGTTGTCTGTCACCATTCACCTCCTAATTTTCCACATGTCTCAGTATAGTTTTCAGGAGGATCTGCTCCATGATCTTGCCATGCAAAGAGGTGAGACAGACTGGTAGTTCCTTGGATCTTCTTTTTTTTCCCCACTTTTTAAAAATGAGAGCTATGGTTTCCCTTTTGCAGTCAGTGGGAATATCACTGGACTGCCATAACTTCTCAAATATGATGGATAGTGGTTTAGCCACCTCACCCACCAGTTTCCTCAGCATCTGTAGATGCATTTCTTCAGGTCCCATGAATATGTCCCTCTTCAGGTTCCTTAGGTGGTCTTGAACCTGATCTTCTGAACCTGAACTTGAACCTGAATTCTCCCAGTCCTGCTTTTGCCTTCTGTGACTTTGTTGGTGTGTCTGGAGCATTTGTCAGTGAAGACTGAAGCAAAAAATGTCACCGAGTACTTTAGGCTTCTCCACCATCTGTGTAATCAGGTTTCCTGTTTCCTTCTGGAGGGGGCTAATAGTTTTCCTAGTCTTCCTTTTGTTGTTATCACACCCATAGAAACTTGTCTTTTTGCCTTTGATATCCCCAGCCAGATTTAATTCTACCACACCTTTACCTTTCCTAACCTAATCCCTGGATGCTCAGAAAATCTCTTTGTATACCTCCCAGGTTACCTGCCCTTGTTTCCACCCTCTGTAGGCTACTTGTTTGTGTTTGATTACATCCAGTAGCTCCTTGTTCATCCACACAGTCCTGGCCTTTTTGTCTGACTTCCTCTTTGTTAGGATGGATCACTCCTGCGCTTGGTGGACATGATTCTTGAATATTAATAGAATCACAGAATCCCCAAATCATTAAGGTTGGAAAAAACCTCCAAGATCAAGTCCAACCTTTGATTGAATACCACTATGTCAACTAAATCATAGCATCAAGTGCGATGTCCAGTCATTTCTTGAACATCTCCATGGATGGTGACTCCACCATGTCTCTGGGCAGCATATTCCAATGTCTGACAACCTTTTCAGTGAAGAAATCCTTCCTGATGTCCAACCTGAACTTCTCCTAGCACAGCTTTAGGGCATTTCCTCATGTCGTGTTGCTAGCTGCCTGTGAGAAAAGGCGAAACCCCACTTCACTACAACCTTCTTCCAGGTAGTTGTAGACAGCAATAAGGTCCCTCCTCAGCCTCCTCCAGGCTGAACAAACCCAGCTGCCTCAGCTGCTCCCCATCTGACTTACTCTTTAGAACATTCACCGTCTTCTTCTCTGGACACATGCCAGCACCTCAACGTTCTTCTTGTACTGAGGGGCCCAAAACTGAACACAGGATTTGAGGTATAGCCTCAACAGTGCTGAGTACAGGGGGAATGATCACTGCCCTGGTCCTACTGGCCACAGTTTTCTAATACAGACCAGGATGCCATTGGCGTTCTTGGCCACCTGGGCACATGCTGGCTCAGGTTCATCTACTGTACACCAGCACCCCCAGGTACTTTTCCACTGGGTCAGTTCCCAGCCACTCTTCCCCCAGCCTCCCCATCTGACTTACTCTTTAGAACATTCACCGTCTTCTTCTCTGGACACACGCCAGCACCTCAACGTTCTTCTTGTACTGAGGGGCCCAAAACTGAACACAGGATTTGAGGTATAGCCTCAACAGTGCTGAGTACAGGGGGAATGATCACTGCCCTGGTCCTACTGGCCACCGTTTTCTAATACAGACCAGGATGCCATTGGCGTTCTTGGCCACCTGGGCACATGCTGGCTCAGGTTCATCTACTGTACACCAGCCCCCCCAGGTACTTTTCCACTGGGTCAGTTCCCAGCCACTCTTCCCCCAGCCTGTAGTGCTGCATGGTGGTGGTGTGACCAACCTTTCTTGAACCCCTCTTCCCTCCATGGCTTTATCCAGTGGGACTTTACCAAGCAGATCACTGAAGAGACCCAAGTCTGCTCTCTTGAATTCTAGAGTATGGCTCCTAACATATTAGTAGCAACTTTTCTCTCTTCAGAGTATTGGCAGTCTATACTTTCAGAGCCCAAAACATGAACTGAATGTCTCATTTCACTTTTTCCAAATACTAAATAAGTGCAGACTGTGTCAGATGGTGGAAACAGCAGATGATAATTATGCCATTTGTAACAAGCCGCCTAGTAATCAATGTTCACATAGAAATCAGAAGTCAAAAGGGATTGCATTTTGTTCCACGGTTTTCTTGATGCCACTTTACTTGGCATCGTGGCTCTAGTTTTGCCCTCTAAATTTGATAAAATGTTAGTTTTGCTCTAGAAGGCAAAATTTACACGAGCAGCAACATTTTTAAAAAATAAAAACAAAAAAACCTTTCCAAAACTCACCACCCATTTTTAATATCTGCTCAGCCTCTGAAATGAATTATGTGGATAGGTGAAATTTGGCTTAGAACTTCCTCTCCAGTGAGGATAAGAATCTTTCAGAGTTCCAGTGTAGACTGTTTCACCATGAATCACCATGAGTGAGGAGCCTTTGAAAATTTAATATTGTGAGCATGACAGTGGAAAAGGCCTCTGTTGTTGTTTTGGTTTTTAACCCAGAAGTCTGGGAGAATTAAGTTCCTCATGATTCTATACATCATCAGTTAATGTAAGATATAAACACCTTCTGTCTGCGAGTAATCCAAAACCTTTAACTTCTCTGGAGAATTTCTCCTTCATGTCACCCTTTACAAACCTATTTTGATCTGGGAATAAGGAAAGGGAAAAGTCTTATTCCGAACCTTGAGAAAGAATGAGGGCTTTACAGGCTTCTTAAAACTGCTGTCATGAAAAAAAAAAGCAAGGTAGAATATTTGATATCTCATCTAAATGAAGGATATCGCAGCCTGATGTAAAATCTGAGGGAGTTTTTTTATATCACATTCTACCTACTGTGTGTCACTATTATATTATTCTGAGTATTAGGTTTGATCAAGTGATCATTGCAAACTGGATTGTCTTTGAAGCTGATCCAACTGTACCAGTTTCTGCCATCTAAGAATGTGTCCTGTGGTGATATGTCCTATGGTTTTATGTTGTCAGAATATCCTCTAACACTGTCTCTTATATTTCAAGCTGAATGGGAAAAACCTTTTGATCCAAAATACACTAAAATGAGCAAATTCTTTGTGGATGGGAACAAGGCTGTTGAAGTCCCGCTGATGTTTGGAATGGGCCTGTTCAAGCATGGCTATGATGAGCAGCTGTCTTCCACTGTGGTGCAAATGGATTACAAAGGAGGTGCTTCAGCATTTTTTATTCTGCCTGATAAAGGAAGAATGAGAAAGCTGGAGAAAAGATTGTCTTGTGAACGCATGTCAAGGTGGAGGACATTAGTCACAAAAAGGTAAAATTCTGCAGTACTTAGTTCAGGTGATAGGCAAGGAAACAAATATGCTGGGCTATGGCACAGAATCAGGATTCCATTTTCAGTTCTGCTTTATGTACAAAAGAATTCCCACTGACCAGAGCTGAATCTGGCTCTCTGGTGTTCGTGTGCTTTCACATTCTGTACCTCATGCACTCAAAGCCTTCACAGTTTTAGGACTTTTGCAATTTCTGCAATTTGTTTCCCATCTTCAGCTTTATATAGGCCCTTCTTTTTAGACTTAGACCTCTTCTTGCTTTTTTGGCAGGAGGTCTTCTCCTGTTTATAAATAAATTCCTACCACTTCAGCCTTTTTTCTTGTCTCTTTCTTCTTTTCTGCCTGTTAAAATTAACAATAATTGTACAGTTAATGCTGAAATAACAACTTCCATTTGACAATTATGAGGGCAAAGCACAATGATAGGGGTATAGAACAGTTAGCAAAAACCAGAGCCACTATATTCAGGCTCTCTGAGGACTTAGGAAGGCAAAATTGGAACAAGCTACACTTGAGATGGCAGAAAGTTTATTTTTGACTCCTAACGTTTAGTGTCCTGTATAGTACTAGGCTTTCATGGGACAAAATATGTGTACAAGCATAGAAAAAACATGTTTATAGTATCAAGCCCTTGTGTTCATTTGTGAATTTGATGTGTCAAATTAGTGGCCTTCACACAGACTCATTTGAAAATCATATTTTAGATGATCCCTTCTCAAAACAAAAATTACATACTAATACAGAAACCCAAAAACAATGCCATGCTCTTAACTCTGATTCACTGTTAAATCTTATCAAAAGAATCTAAATTTTTTTTCANGCCCCTTCACATTTTTGAAACTTCTGGGAACAGCTACATAGTTTGTGATTAAAGGACAAATAAAATGGGGAATCAAGATACGTATGCATAATTTTTGTCAAAGAAACACAATTGCCTTTAAAATTATCAAGAAAGACAGTAAATACAATTGAGGGGATTTGTATTTCCTCTCTCCATCTTATAATCCAAGAAAGCATCACTATCAAAGGCAAGTTTGCTTCATGCTGCTCCTCAATTTTCATCATGGCCATTCTCTCCTGCAAACTAATGACACAAACTCCTCCTTTTCCCTCTAGTTTTCAAAGCAATGGATTGCCTCTGCTATTATTTGGAGTTTTGGGGAGGTCTTAATAAATGGGTTTGAAGTAGTATATGCAATGATTTAAGGGCTGTGGGCAAACTATGTTTGTCCCCGTTTCTCTGTCTGCAAACTGATGTTGATATGAATTGCAGAAATGCTGTGAGGGGCACTTTTCATTACTGTTGGCTACCAAACGGAGTAGTGCCAAAATGTCATCAGTACAAGCATCTGAGATCAATTTAGTGGCTGAATTTTGGAGACAGCATCACTTTCACTTCTGGAAAGTGCATTCTAGTGATTCCTTCCTGGTTGTGTTGTTACTATGTCTATGGCTTTCCCTTTCCTCCACATTGAAACAAGTGGGGGCTTGCAAAGGAGTGTCTTTACATAACAGTAAGACAGATGATTCAATGATAATTGCATCGTCATTTGGGACAGCAGTCAGCACAGACTGAAATTAGTGAGAAGTAAGAGATCAGCCATCAGTTATCAATTCACTAGCACTCTCGTTTTTGGGTACCAGCCAGACTTGGCATTATATGCTGTGCAACACCTCAAGTACGGACCCTTTCCTTCCCACCTGCCCACTGAATGTCTTGCTCTTTGGCTGTCTTCATTAAGTGGTCCCTGACGTAGAGCCTTGGAGAGCTCTCCTGGTTTCTCATCAGAAAACAGTACCTAATGTCAGCACTATCACTAACCTCTGTCTCATTATGCTGCCTGTAGCTGTAAATGTTGGGCTTAACCTTTGAAAATTGTTAGATCCTTAGGGGAAAAGCAAGGAAGAAATGAGTCAGAAGTACAGAGCTTTGGTTAATTTATGGAAAGCAGCAAACTAGTCACTTAAAATTGAATGTCAGACACTGCACTTGATGTAGAAAAATAATTACCTATTGACTAACTGTCAATGTGCTTTTGTTTTTTTACTTTGTTACCGATTCTATCACTACTTACTATGGTCCTGCTTCTTTGGTATATATTTTTGCTGTCTCTGTTGTGATTTATGTGATAAAAACACAAGGCCAACTTTTTTTGGTTGTTTTTGTTGTTGTTGTTGTTGTTNTGCATAGGCTGGATTTTTTTGTGCATAGCTGGAGCCACCTAAAGGAATCTCTTTTTCACAAAGTGTATCTTCTGCATCCTTAGTAATGGGTCATGATGAAGGCACCTTCCAGCAGACTGCACAAAACATCACTCACTTCTGAAAATGTTAGATGAAGACTCTTAGGGAGGTACAGCTGTATTGTGCTAAATGATCATTGGGTCAGTTTCACTGTTCATGTGTTGGCTTACTGCAGACTGTGAGACAGCAGATTACAGCTCTATCCTCTCAAACAGCCTTCCAACATTGTTAGAAACCTTCTTTTCTTCCCCCCAAATTATAGTCACTATACATGTTCTATGTAGGCTAGAGAGAGCCTGCAGACAAAATGTCTTTAGGGAGAAAGCAAAATCATTTTGTCTCTTGTGAGTCTATGCTATTCTGTGATACCAGATCAAATGTTTCAACATATTCTTGCAATTCTTTTCTGACAGCTCAGTAAATTTGTATCTTCCGAAATTCACTCTTTATGGGACATATGACCTAAAAGATATCTTATATAAAATGGGCATTATGGATCTATTCACTGATAAGGCTGACCTGTCTGGGATCACTGGGAAGCCCCAGCACAGAATTTCTCAGGTAAGTCATACTGCTTTTTGTTTTATGGGCCCATAGTTACTGATACTTGCTTCTGTATAACCATTCATTATGCAAAACTCCTGATTCACATGAAAAGGCACCTGTTGGCGTGCAGTATTTTGTCCATGCACTGTAAACACAATTGGGTTGGAGCAGAATACAAATCTGTAATTTTTTAATCTGGGAGGCTATTTTGATCTGCATGGAGCAATCTTATAAAACAGACATGACCAAGTTGTCATCTATCCACATCTTGGTACCTTCTTACAGTGTGTTGTTACAGATACTACGTTGCTGCTTCTGTTTGTGTCTGTCTTCTTTCACATGCTTGTGGGTGAGTAGGGAGCTGTAGGATGTCTCACCGCTTGTATTTTATGCAGATGAAAAACACTGTTTGTTTGTAAGCTGTTTGGGGGAAAGGAAAATGCAGTTAGTATAAACACTTAGCTTCAAGCCTATGAACAGTGACTCTCATTTGTGCTGGGCCAAGGCAAAAGCTACGGTTGGGTCATCCTTCAATAATGCTAGAGTTTCAAGCTGACAATCAGTCCAACTTTAATTGTCTAATATGAAGAAAACAATTGTCCTCGTGACCTCAGGAGGACATTAGTGACTCATAATCTGTCAGTGTTGATTTTGCAAGGTAAAACTTATATGTTTCCCTGCTCTAGCCCTCCATTTCTGGCCCTTCTCCTTTGCTCCCACTTTTTCCAAGGTATGAAGGAACATAGGAAACATAATTTCAGAATTCTAATCATTGTGTCAACCTGCATGCTATTTCTTCAACTATATGAACTTTTAATTGACAGTTCAATATGGTCTTGATCTTTTCACATTTGGTCTAGCTGTACAGATCTCTGCAAGTGGGTGCAAAGAATAAGAAAAGAAACAAAGGGCATGTTTTCAGTAGCAGGGACATGCCCCTCCACTGGAGATGAACTTTTCCTCTCTGTGACTAGAAAACTATGCATGTAGCTTACTGACTTTTTTTTTCCAAATTTGCTGTCTTTATGCAGTGGACTCACACCTGTCCATCTGGTGTTTGTTTCTTACCAATAGCTTCTTCATACACTTTAGCTCACATTCTTATTTAGGTGACTAGTTTTGCACCCCCTTGACTTGTAACATGTCTGTTTCTTCACAGGCTATTCATAAGGCTGTGATAAAGGTGGATGAGACTGGCACCGAAGCAGCAGCTGCCACAGGCATGGAAATAGTGCCTATGTCCGTTCCAGCTATCATTAAATTCAACAGGCCCTTCCTAATCGTCATAACTATGGAGAGCAATATACTTTTCATGGGAAAAATTGTGAACCCTCTGAAAAAAGATTAAGTTAATGTACATATTACATATGTGGTGATCAGCACTCTTAAATCAAGTATTTGACCAGATGAGTATGGCATGGCTACAGAGGGGCTCTCCACCTCTTAAATGATGTTATTCACTGTTTTTTTGTAGATGAGACTCTTCATCAATTTAAGTTGTCATAGTTGCATGTGTGTTTGGGCCTTGCTTCTTTTTTTTTTTTTTTTTTTTTTTTTTGGGCTTTTTTTTTTTTTTTTTTTTTTTTTTTTTTTTTTAAAGAAGGTTGCATTCAGGCAGAACTGTCATCAGCTCTGGGACAAAATAGGCCTGTGTGATACTGGCAGCATACATACATCTTCTAGCAGGGAAGCTGAGGAGCATGTGGGTGGAGAGGGTTGTGTACGTCTGCTTCTTCCCTCATGGCTGCCTTCTCTCATTTTTTTTGTATTGACTGACAAATGGGTACAAGTTATGTTGCTTTACTACTTGTGTCCATTCTCCTACCAACATGAAGTTCGTAACTAGCATAGACCTTAGCATGCATAATGCTTACTACCTTGCATAGTACCATTGTTGTCCAGTGAATCTATTACATCCTTGCCTTTGAGCTGTTGTCCCAGCTTGACTGCTGCAAAGGGGTCTCAAAGAAGGTGTGTTTTCTCCCTGCAGATATATACTGGCCTGCCCACTGTTTCCGTGAAATGTACAGTCTAGACTCATTCCAGGGCAAACTTTAGATGTTCTAGGAACTTGGTCTAAGAAAAGAAGAGGTAGATCTGACCTCTGCAGTTCAGTGCCCTGGAGCCAACCTTTGTGAATCAGTTATACAGCTTAGAGCAGTGAGATGACTACTTCTAGCCTATGCCTGCACCTAAACCAGCTTCTAGAAGTCCCCAAGCAACAGGAAATACAAGCCATCTCCTCCTGGTGCCAGTGTCTGTACCATTACTGTCTGTACCTGGGAGATTACCCATGGTTGTAAGCGCTGTTCCAGTATTGTTTGTAGGATCAAGCACCCTACCAGTAACACCTATATCCCATCAGTGACACTTGTCGTGTCTTTTGATATAACCCCTTCTGTTCCCAAACTGTCCAGTAATACAACATTGGTACTCTCTTTCTCATTTGCTTCATGGTTAGTATAGCCATAATATTATAAAGACCTGTTTTCACTATTAAGATACACAATACTCAAAGTCACATTCGTAATGAACATGTTTATTTTTCTCCTTTTTTACTTTCCTATTTTTGTTTTCTTCTGGTTTCCACAACATCTATCATTATTTTATTTCTTTGCTCATGTTCATGGTATATATCTGATCTCTGGTTGCAGGAGGGGTAAATTATTGACTAAAATGGCTTAGTCTTTTAATAGGTATAAAGCATTAACACCAGTCTTTGTACAGCCTTGAAATATGCAGACAAATGTACTATGGTAGCACAACATCAATGAATAAACATGACATAAAAAAGTTTCTAATTTTGCTATTTTACTTCTGTATTTCAGGATTAAGACTTTAGTATGGTTCAAGCAGGTTTTTTTGACAAGTGTCAACAGTTACTAGCTTGCTGCTCATACACATTAGATCAGCACAGTGATGCCAGTAATAAGTTTCAGAAGGCCCTCTGCCTTCAGTCTGGGCAGTAAACAGTAGGTTATCTCTATTAGGCAGAAACTTTGAGGGAAGGTTGAGCATTCCTTTGATGCAGAGATGTTTATTTCAAAGCCTATAGAGAGCATGTTGCTCTTCTCTATCAAGTGTGTAGCTTCTGTGTGTCTCTCATCTCTCTTCTACAAAGCTCTCTTGACAGATCCTGAGGGAATGGCCTGAAGTTGTGTCAGGGAAGGTTTAGATTAAATGTTAGAAAGACATTCTTCACCCAGAGGGTGGTTGGGTACTGGAGCAGGCTCTCCAGGGAAGTGGTCACAGCACTAAGCCACAGAGAAAACTAAATTAGAATTAAGAAGAAAAACTGTAGAAAATGGAAGCCATTACCAGATCAGGGAATGCCCCCTTAAAAAAAGAAAGAACAATCTCACATTAAATCTCAAATCATAATAAGAAAGAGACTTGCAGAAGTCCTGTCACATGATAATTTATTCTTTTTCAAAGACATCATTTCAGAGAGCCTGAGGGGCCAGTGGATGTGTAGAAGAAGGGCTCAAGGGGGGCAACTGGCAAAACAGAAAAGCTTATTTCATTGTATGTGTGCTTCCTTTGCAGTGGTTGAGCCTGGACCACTATTGCAAGTTGAATAGAAGAGTTTTCAGGGGGGAAAAAAAGTAGTCAAAGAGCAAGTAATAACACATCTCCAAGACTGTTTAATATGAATGCAAGAGCTCTTAGCTGTCTCAAGAAGAAAAATGTTAAGCTTTCCACTTGGATGCAACAGTTAAATTGTCTCTGTACCAGAGTAATAACAAGTGACAAATGTGATGTTCAGTTTTTCCAAAAAGATGCAAATGAACATGCAGTGAGTTGTACAACAGTTAGCTCAGCTTTGGTTTTTGGGAAACTGCAGAATTTGTAGTTATGTATTACAAGTATGACAAAATATTGAAGAACTAACATGACTGTCACAGAAACATAGAAGATTTTAGGTTGGAAAAGACCTTAAGGTCAGCCTCAACCTTTAACTCAGAACTGTCAAGTCCACCATTAAGCCATGTTCCTAAGTGGTACATCACACATCTTTTAAATACAGCCAGGGATGGCAACTGCATCACTTCCCTGGGCAGCCTGTTGCAGTGCCTGACAACCCTTTCCATGAAGAAATGTTTCCTAATACCCACTTTAAACCTCCCCTGGAGCAACTTCAGGTCATTTCCTCTTGTCCTATCGCTTGCTACTTTTGAGAAGAGACTAACCCCAGCTCACTACAACCTCCTCCCTCCTTTCAGGTAGTCACTGAAAACAGTAAGGTCCCCGCTTTGACTCCTTTTCTCCAGGCTAAACAACCGCAGCTCCCTCAGCTGTTCCTCATCTGACTTACTGTCTATACCCTTTGCCAGCTTTGCTCGTCTCTGGACAAGTTCCAGCACTTCAATTTCTGTCATGTAATGAGGGGTTCAAAACTGAACACAGGTTTTGAGGTGCAGTCTCACCAGTTAAGTCACTGCCCTGGTCCTGTTGGCCACACTATTTCTGACACAAACCAGGATGTCATTGGCCTTCTTGGCTGCCTGGGCACACTCTGCCTCACATTCAGCTGGGTGTTGGCCAGCAATCCAAGTCCTGTTCTGCTGGGCAGCTTTCCAGCCACTCTGCCCTATGTCTGCAGCACTGCAGGGGGTTGTTGTGACTTGATGCTTAGGTAGACAGAGTCAAAGCCTTTACTAAAGTATACCTGGACAATATCCACAGCCATTCCCTCATTCTCTTAGCTGGTCACCTTGTCATAGAAGGAGGTCAGGTCGGTCAAACAGGACCTGCCTTTCATAAACCCGTGCTGGCTGGGCCTGATCACCGGGTTGTCCTCTGCATGCTGTGTCATGGCACTCAGGATGATCTGCTCCATAACCTGCCCCAGCACTGAGGTCAGGCTGACTATCCTGTACTGCCCCAGATCCTCCTTCTGGCCCTTCCTGTAAATGGGCATGGCATATGCCAACCTNTATTTCAAAGCCTATAGAGAGCATGTTGCTCTTCTCTATCAAGTGTGTAGCTTCTGTGTGTCTCTCATCTCTCTTCTACAAAGCTCTCTTGACAGATCCTGAGGGAATGGCCTGAAGTTGTGTCAGGGAAGGTTTAGATTAAATGTTAGAAAGACATTCTTCACCCAGAGGGTGGTTGGGTACTGGAGCAGGCTCTCCAGGGAAGTGGTCACAGCACTAAGCCACAGAGAAAACTAAATTAGAATTAAGAAGAAAAACTGTAGAAAATGGAAGCCATTACCAGATCAGGGAATGCCCCCTTAAAAAAAGAAAGAACAATCTCACATTAAATCTCAAATCATAATAAGAAAGAGACTTGCAGAAGTCCTGTCACATGATAATTTATTCTTTTTCAAAGACATCATTTCAGAGAGCCTGAGGGGCCAGTGGATGTGTAGAAGAAGGGCTCAAGGGGGGCAACTGGCAAAACAGAAAAGCTTATTTCATTGTATGTGTGCTTCCTTTGCAGTGGTTGAGCCTGGACCACTATTGCAAGTTGAATAGAAGAGTTTTCAGGGGGGAAAAAAAGTAGTCAAAGAGCAAGTAATAACACATCTCCAAGACTGTTTAATATGAATGCAAGAGCTCTTAGCTGTCTCAAGAAGAAAAATGTTAAGCTTTCCACTTGGATGCAACAGTTAAATTGTCTCTGTACCAGAGTAATAACAAGTGACAAATGTGATGTTCAGTTTTTCCAAAAAGATGCAAATGAACATGCAGTGAGTTGTACAACAGTTAGCTCAGCTTTGGTTTTTGGGAAACTGCAGAATTTGTAGTTATGTATTACAAGTATGACAAAATATTGAAGAACTAACATGACTGTCACAGAAACATAGAAGATTTTAGGTTGGAAAAGACCTTAAGGTCAGCCTCAACCTTTAACTCAGAACTGTCAAGTCCACCATTAAGCCATGTTCCTAAGTGGTACATCACACATCTTTTAAATACAGCCAGGGATGGCAACTGCATCACTTCCCTGGGCAGCCTGTTGCAGTGCCTGACAACCCTTTCCATGAAGAAATGTTTCCTAATACCCACTTTAAACCTCCCCTGGAGCAACTTCAGGTCATTTCCTCTTGTCCTATCGCTTGCTACTTTTGAGAAGAGACTAACCCCAGCTCACTACAACCTCCTCCCTCCTTTCAGGTAGTCACTGAAAACAGTAAGGTCCCCGCTTTGACTCCTTTTCTCCAGGCTAAACAACCGCAGCTCCCTCAGCTGTTCCTCATCTGACTTACTGTCTATACCCTTTGCCAGCTTTGCTCGTCTCTGGACAAGTTCCAGCACTTCAATTTCTGTCATGTAATGAGGGGTTCAAAACTGAACACAGGTTTTGAGGTGCAGTCTCACCAGTTAAGTCACTGCCCTGGTCCTGTTGGCCACACTATTTCTGACACAAACCAGGATGTCATTGGCCTTCTTGGCTGCCTGGGCACACTCTGCCTCACATTCAGCTGGGTGTTGGCCAGCAATCCAAGTCCTGTTCTGCTGGGCAGCTTTCCAGCCACTCTGCCCTATGTCTGCAGCACTGCAGGGGGTTGTTGTGACTTGATGCTTAGGTAGACAGAGTCAAAGCCTTTACTAAAGTATACCTGGACAATATCCACAGCCATTCCCTCATTCTCTTAGCTGGTCACCTTGTCATAGAAGGAGGTCAGGTCGGTCAAACAGGACCTGCCTTTCATAAACCCGTGCTGGCTGGGCCTGATCACCGGGTTGTCCTCTGCATGCTGTGTCATGGCACTCAGGATGATCTGCTCCATAACCTGCCCCAGCACTGAGGTCAGGCTGACTATCCTGTACTGCCCCAGATCCTCCTTCTGGCCCTTCCTGTAAATGGGCATGGCATATGCCAACCTCCAGTTGTCTGGGCCCTTCCTGGTTAGCCAGGACGGCTGCTAAATGACTGAAAGTGGTTTGGTGAGCTCTTCCACCAGCTCCCTCAGTACCCTTGGGTGGATGCCATCTGGCCAATAGACTCATGTGTGTCTAAGTGGTGTAGCAGGTTGCTGACCATTTTTGCTTGGATTATGGGGGCTTCATTCTGCTCCTCATCCCTGTCTTGCAGCTCCAGGGACTAGGTACTCTGAGAACAACTGGTCTTACTATTAATTGAGGCAAACAAGGCACTAAGTACCTCAGCCTTTTCCTCATCTGTTGTCACAATGTTCCCTCCTGCATCTAGTAAAGAATGGAGGTTCTTCTTAGCTGCTTCTTATTGCTAATGTATTTATAGAAATATTTTTCATTGTCTTGTACAGCAGTAGCCAGAATTCCTTGCTAAAAGATTCTTTGAAAGAGTAGATATGACTGTGTATTATAATGGTTTGATTGATATACGTTACATACTTATGAAAACTTATAATATTCCTCAGGGAAGAACCTAAAAAAACCCCCAAAAACTTGTATACTAGTAGGGAGAGAAGATTCTTAATAAGCAATGAGTTCAGGCACAGATTATTCAGAGAAGTCAGAGAAGATGTGGGACTTTAATAAATTGAGACATGACATATTTTCCTGGTACACAGTACACAGTGACTGGCTGATAAAATGTCAGAGGAAGATCACTGCCAGCAAATATAAGGCAAAGAATACAAGGAGATAAGCCCTTGGTTTATCCTTGGCATGATGGTCTCAAGTTAGTCATTGCCACTCAGGACAGATATTTTGTAGTGATGCTGGATAGGTCACTGAATATGTCATCTCCATGCTCAGTGCTGATGAAAAAGGAAACCAAGCAGTGGGAGATACAAAGAAAGGAAGAAAGAGAAAGGAAACAGTGTGCCCATGTGCCATGATATGCCTACACTGTGTGTGCTGTGTACAGCACTGGATACTGAACTAGAGAAATCTTCAGTCTAAGCTAAGAGTGCCCATTTTATGTGGCTTATAGGATGAGATATCTGTATATATACCATATATGTATACTGCTGAGTATCTCAACTTAGGCTCAACTCAGAGCCAAAGCCTAAGCATTTGTTCCCTTTTGCTGTGCCTGAGAGTGTCTAAGACAACAATGTGGGACTGGCATTTAAGGACATTTTCATTTCCACAATTAACAGCAACACTTCTATGATCTCAATGATTCAGTAGAAGATAACTAAAAATTTAAGACATCTGACTCAGTAGTTTAGGAGTATTCATTATATATANTGGAGAGCTTATCACTTTGAATGATTGCAGTAGGTGAATTTATATTTGCCTGCTTATTTGCAGTTTTTGTGTTTTTACAGCCATCGATTATACATTTTACAATCACATGACTGTTTTGCTATTTACCAGTGTACCTTCACAAAGGTAACCAGATCTATCTTCTCTCTTATTTAATGCTTCTGGGTTTTGTTCCTTTATTTCTCTATCAAATATATGTATATTTTTCTAAACTGGACTATCTTATTACTGGTCTGTTTTTCCCATCAGACTCATACCAAACTTCTTTGAACAAAAATTATTTTTAATCTGAACTAGCTCTAAACTGTTTTTCCTCTACATCTATGACCTTAGAGTATATGATAAATCAATTTTTTAGTTCATGAAAAAAGGCAAACAAGAAATAATGCAAAAATTACTTTCTCATTGTTCAGGTCCTCTACAACGTCTGCAGAAGTCTTTTCCATCCTGATTTGGAGACTTCAGTGCTTGATCTAAATTTTCTTGTAAACAATTATTTTCTTTCCTGTCATACTTTTTCTACAATAGCCGTGAAATAATGTTTACAGTTCCCTATCTGTATTATCTTCACATCAAATACATGACCTTTCTCTCCCAAGAGAAATTTCAATGCATTGAATTTTCCACAAGTTGTGACAAAAATCTAAAATCTCAGCAAATTTCCTGAAAATGGTTTTGAAATTTTTATCCATTTTATTGTTAAACAGTAGGAAAATTGATCACTTGATAGCATCTTATAAAATAAAAGATAGCATGAAACATTTGCATTATTTCCCTTTGAAAATGTTGACAGAGCCAACACATTCTTGAAAATGTTCTGATTTCTCTGTTTTCTTACTTGGAACTTGCTCTCTGAGATAACTTCCATGAAGTTTTTCTGAGAAAGGCTTTTTTAAGGGGAACATTAAGGATTACAGGGAGAATCCAGGTACTTGTGCAACCTGGGCAAGTTTCTCAGATGCAGAAAAAAGTTGACCACTTGTGAAGTATGTTGTAAGTAATAGAACACTGAAATTGTAGCTCAGTTATAAGACTACTACCATCAAAGATAAGTGGGGATCTCAAACTGAAAGGATTTAGGCACTTTTTAGCTTTAGCTGGGCACTGAATACCTATGTACCAGTAGTTAATATACTTGCTTTTACACTAGTTTATGAAGGGAAATATGTTTAGAATATGCTGGTAAAAAAAATCTTCCTTTTTAGACAGTGGATCCTCTTAGACATAGTCCTGGCTTGCAGGATTCTGTTTCTGGTGAGGAGACCTGTTGTTTCAGAAACTGCTTCAGGAAGGATCCCAATAGTTCACAGATCTCCGAAGATCAGGGGATGCCAAGTGTCACCTGTGCTGTAATATTTGGGTGTTGAGTTTGGAACTATAGTAATTATGTGTGTGGAGGCGAATTAGAAAAACAAACGTGTTTGTTAAGAGATTAATTCAATCATCATTAGTATGAGAGCCGGAGTATTCACAAAGGCCAGAGACCAGTTCAAACTGGTTTTCATAATCCCCACCCACCTAAGTTCTACCAAAGGCATTAATTTAAAAGCATTGCATCACCAAGGAAAAAAAATACTCTCACTGGCTGATCAATGAACCTGAGAGCAGGACATTGTCACCTAGAAGTTCTTGTGACCTGATTAACCTTTTTGGTCTCTACAGCTGAACCCCATTCTTGATGACCCCAGCCTTAGGAGTGCCATAATGCTCTGCAGCTCTACAGAAGAAGACACTTGGGTATTCTGTGAAAATCATCCTAAGCTTTCCCTGGTCCCCAAAGGTTGACTTTAGATGAATGGGCTTTCTGTGACTCCTTTGGGAATGCCTTCCTCTATGATTCTTCAACAGGCTTTATTTTCCATTGCTCTCAAAGCTGATGGAGGAAGCAAGAGTAGAGGAATGGTGTGCCAAGACAAGAGTGGTTCTGCAAATGGCTGTGGGTGATGTGAAGAAAGGCAGGAAAAGAATGTCAGCAGAGATATCACTATGTAGGAGCCAACAGCAGACAGGGTATTGGCAAGTTTGGGATAGTGGAGTTTTGATCTGTATTGAAACAGCTACAATTCCAACAGTTTTCTGTTAAAACTAATAGATTTGAGATGTTTGTACCCTCATTTTCAACAGAGCTGTTCTGTATGAGTAGGAAGACTGGTAAGATATGAAAAACAAGGTAAATTGGTGCTGTGGCTTGCAAGACTTTCTGAGTCCTTTCTTTGAGCATTAGCCAAGGCATATGGTGTGCTTGGACACCTGAGCTTCTGAGTCACAGAATAATGTCATTATTGTTTACTTCAATTCACTTTGATCAACCTTATTTGATCAGTGGTATGATTAATGGTAGACACTTGATTTAGTATTGCTCAGGAGCACAAAGGAGGTAAAGAAAGCAATTCATGTGAGATGGTCCCAGATAGCAGGGTCAGTGGATCAAATGGGAAGATGAAGAAGAACTTTTTAATGAAGGCTTTCAGAATAGTGTTAGTTGCTTAAGTCTTGAATTACTCATTGGGATGGTTCTTGTTAACTACATTTTCATGTTGTATGGACACACATTTATTAAAATTTTAAGTACTATATTACTGTTGGAAACCCATAATTAATTGATTAATTTATTTCTTTCTTTAACGCAAGAACATTATTAGGAAAGAAGGACAGGCCAGTAGTTACACAGCATTGGATTGGGGCTTGGGAGTTTCTACTTCCCTTTCCAGCTCAGTCAAAAGTTCACTCTGTAGAAACTTAGCTTCCTGGCTGCTTATAGCTACCCACTAAGGCTGATCATCCTTCCTTTCTTAGCTCACACAGTCAGAGCAGGATTCCTGTGCCATAGGTAAATAATGTGATTTTAAAAGTTCAGTACTGGATGGGCAGTAGTTGAAGAGGTTCAGGTGAAGCAATCCCTGCTGGCATACACTTGGGTCAAATCAAAAGATGGGAAAAAAATTTCAGTGAGCATAATGGTCA
Source organism: Scytalopus superciliaris (assembly GCA_013400415.1). Taxonomy (NCBI): domain Eukaryota; kingdom Metazoa; phylum Chordata; class Aves; order Passeriformes; family Rhinocryptidae; genus Scytalopus; species Scytalopus superciliaris. Next base: position 136,026 of record VXBX01005867.1, read on the forward strand.
TATTTTTCTCTATTTTCCTGCACAAGATTCTTGTGTTGTAGGTAATGGCAACAGATATATACATTTTCTAGTAATGAAAGAAAAAATTCTGGTAAAAGGATTGGCTTGTGCAGTGTCATGTGGTGCATACAGATTATTAATACTTGCAATTTATGTGTGCTCAATCACTTCTCTCCATGCTGTAGTGTACCTAGGTAACTACCATCCTTTGAACACAACTGCTAAGCATACCAGGAAAGAAGATACTTTCTGTAAAGTCCAGAGGATTGTTTATGGAAGCTTGTAGTTGAGAAACATTTCCAATTTCACTTTGAAGCTGTATAAGACTGCTTCCTGCAGACCACGGATTTTCAAATTGTATATCCCTCTTACCAATGGAGGTGCTGTGGAATAAAACTGATAAAAAATGATCCTGTCTTCATTAAACTCAATAAAGGACTAAAGTAATGTTACCAAGGTCAAAACTGAGCTGCTCAACAGAGATGGCCATCTATCCTGAATTTTTGGTCCAGCAGTTCTCTCATCAGGTGGTCCATCCCAACCTGAAATCATTCCAGCATCCTGAACAGTACTTAGGCAACAGAAAATATTATTGGAGATCTTTATAGTCAGTAAGATTATTTATTATCTATTTTGGGGGTTAGAAGGAAAAGAAAACAGTGTGCATACTATTCTTTCACAAAACCCCTGTTGGAAATCATCCAGATATTAAAATCTCAGTAAGCTCTTTTGTTACTATTATTAGTATTACAGAAACATTCAAGTCTGAAAGGAAGATCCATGGTAAAGCTGTTACATGTAGAAATAATGAAAAACAGGCCTTCTTTGGAAATATTCTGGGGCCCAAAGAAAGGGTTTTAATGTTAAAGCAGCCTGCCTAGTCTCCTGCCCCTTTTACAGGAGGGTTCAAGCCTTCTATAGGTCTTTTGGCATACCTGCCAACCTGCACACACTGAAGCAGCAGCAGGAGGATCAGTTGTTATTGGTGCCCCATACATGTAACACACTTGCGACATTTAGTGTATAATTTTCAACTGACATTGGGTTTCCAACTGAAAAATTATGGTAAGTGTTCACTATTGGTCATTGTCATTGATACAGTAATTTTTAAAAAAATTCTCATCCTTACTCTCTCCTTGGTTCATACAAGTGATGCTGATTCAAATGAAAAAAAGTTCTGTGAGCAGAATTTCATTCTTCTTATGAGTTTTTTCCAAACCATATTGTATATAGACTATATTTCATCCTAATTTTACAGTTCCTTTTTAAACTATTGAATTTTGTCTTTCTGATAGGACAGAAATATTGAAAGCATGGCATGACCACTGTGTGCAGATTGCACCTTTATTCTTCATTGTATATCTCATCCAGACTAGAAAAACCATAGTTCACTAGACATGCATACGTCTTCAATCCTAACAATTTTCCCTGTACTTTGTCTGATCCTTTCCAAAGACTTACAGAACAAAACTATCAGCAAGAGAATGGAGAGGAAGGCAATGTCAATTTCGTCCCTAATTCCACATTCCATTTCCATCATATTGCTTGCAAATCTTTGTGTAACTTCTCATATAATAGGTCTATAGGGATAAAGACTTTTTTGTATTTGAAGTAACCTTTATGTAAGCTGTAATCCCAGAAGAGCTATTTTTCTTGCTAAAGTGACACAAACCCTCTAATTTCCTTTGAACGCTGGACAAGTTGAGTGTTCTGTTGCCAATGAATATACCAGTCATTGATTCATTATGAACTCTTTAAACCTGTTTCAGAATTATCTATTCAAAACAAAACCAACAGTCAGGAAGATGTTTGTAAGATGTTAGCAAATGCATGAACTGTTATATGGGTCTATTTCATCTAAAGATGTCAAAATGTGCATTGGGGTGTGGTATTGAAACTGACCTACATGAACTACGCTGCAGTAACGTGGACTTGGGCAATGTAGACTTTGTCATGGTTTTCATTATCAGAAGGAATAAAACACATCTCTTTGGTTATTTCAGTATTCTATACTTTTATTCCTATTAAAAAGAAATAGTAGAGCGAAAGATCTAGTTCAGTAGATAAATGATCAGTATGAAGCTGGTTAACACGGTTCCATGACTTAGAGTTGAAATTGTGGTCAGTAGACAGGTGGGACTGTAATGGCTCATGGCAGTGCGTGGTACACCTGGCACGCGTGCGTGTGCTCATCGTTTTAGTTTCAAGCTGCTGTAGCACCTTAATGCTGCTGCTATAATGAAATACTAGGGAAATGCCTTGTTAAAGTTTAGCTTAGCATTATTAAAAACAAAACAGTAATTACAAGGCATCACAAATGAAAGAGAAAACAAGAGGCTTATAACCATTTTGTAACACAGTTTGCCCTTGACCACTGTGACCTGTCAGTTACCTAGGCTGTGATGAGTAAAATAATCTCTGTGCTTGTGACATTTACAAACAGAATTAGAAGGAACAAGCAAAAAGGAAAGGAGTGGGGGGGGTTGGAAAGAAATAAAGTGGAAAACAAAGAAGGGGAGTGTCCAGACAAGATTTATCTATGTTCTGTCTCTATGTTTATCTATGTTTGTAATGACAAAATTACACATGTGAGTAAACAAGGACAAAGAAAAGAGTCATCACAAATGGGAAAACGTATTTCAATCACCAATCAGTCATAGTCTTTGTTGTTAACTGGAAGAGTTCAGTCGGCTTGGTCCATCAGCATTTAATTCCTATTGGGAAAAGTTAATAGAAACAAGCCGTAGTTGTTTTCATTTGAACAACTGAAAAGTGTGTGAGAGGGCAAGGAGAATGAGATGTGAGTGTGCACATGCAGTATGCACAGGTGTGGGAGTAAACAGCTTGCTACTTGTATTCCCACCAGCTGCCTGAGGCTGTAACTGAGATACACACAGAACTGAGAGAGATGAGGGGACCGCATCTGCCAGAGTAGGAAATTTATCATGGAAATATGTCTATCATACCCTCTCAGTGGTATGCAGCTACAGTCACAGTGAGAAGGTACAGGCAATTAGTTTGTCATCCATATACAGGCTAGGGATAAGGCAGAAGATTTGGCTCTGGGTAGACTTTGGAAGTGCAGCAAGCTGATGCGATCCATGGCTATCAGCTCCATGTGTGCTTCATCACAACACAGAGTCTGACTCCTGGCACCAAGAATTAGTATCTGTTTCCAGTGGTTCCAGGCACAACCTGCTAGTTTCCAGTAGGGTCGTAATTACAAAATGTTTGGGCTAAGCTCCTCCGCATGGTCAGAGGCAACAAAGAGTATGTCATAGCTACTCTTCAAATGGCTGAAGGTTGTCAGCTTCTTTGGCTGAACAACAGAGATGACCGCCACAACATGTTTTGTCAATATTTGCATTGTTTCCTCCTTTTTTTTGGTTGGTTCTAATTTTCATCTGATCTGTTTAATGTTTAACAGCACTAATTAAGCAGAAGATGATGTAGCAGTATAAGTAACTGTGGGGAACAGCATGGTCAGCTGAATGCCACGGGGCTTCTGATTTTGTAAGTACTATACATGCACTTCTCTTAGAGACTTGACAAAGATGATTGCTGCGCTTGGTAGAATTTTAAAATTAGGTTAATTTCATTTGTCTACCTGTGACTTGGTTCTGTGTGAATGTTGCAATGAAAGATTAATCAAGCAGACATTCAAGGCACCAGTGGGACCTGCTGTTCTGGGGGAATATGCTTAGCCTGAAATCAAACTAAAATAACCTTTGAGGTCACGGGGACTGATTAAGTAGTTGTCAAAACAGAATACTGATGTAATCACCTTTTAGGTTGGAAACAGCCTTCCACAGTGACTCAAAATTAGTATAATCCCACTAGTGACTGAACAACCAGGTCCAATTTATAAAGTCTTTTGATGACTTAATTTATAAAACAACCATTGAATTGCTAAGGTCAGGCTTTCTAATTAGGACTGGGGTGAGTGTAGGGGATGGGTGGAAGGCCACAATTTAAATTTAATTGCCCCTTTTATTTCTATAGGCAAACTAATATGTCATCTGGAAGAGAATTATTTTCTGAATTTCCAATTTGCATAAAAAGTAGTGCCAGATTTAAAAAAGCCTTTCCAGTTTCTTCACCTTTGAAGTGTTAACAAAAATACTTGTGTCTGTAATTTTCTAATCTCAAAATGTTGAAATTAATGTGATTTTTATCTCTAAAGGGAAAAGTATGTGAGGAAAACTTGATGACAATTCAGTGTTTTCCAGCTTCTGGTAGAAGTACTTATTTCAGATTTCTGTAGAGAGCTCTGATACTAAGAGCACGTTTTTAATGGATCTGTTACAGTAGAGCCATGCCTAATACAAGTCTGCTGCAGAAACAAACCCCAAACCATACTTTTTGCTCATGGTAACTTGTTTGTTTAAATGTACCGTATGGGAGACAGTGATCATGGGAAAATAATGTCATTATTAATAGAGATTATTATGGACTTTAGCTCTACATTTTAATTGTCAATGTATTACAATGAAGAGAAGTATTGCCTTTTCAGGCCAGTTACAATGAAATATTTTGTTTTTATTATTTGGCATTTTAATCTATAACTCAGTTGGATTTATTAATTAAATTTGACATTGTGCCCATGAAAACTTTAAATATCTTATGCATACTAGATATTTACAGTTGCACTATGTAATATTTATGCTAACAAACTATTATTCCTTACTACCCAGTATATCATTACCATCTGCTCACTTAATGACTGTTTATTTTGTGACAGAATAATTTGAAAAGAAGATGAAGTGTCTCCTGTGCCTGTGCTCACTTCTTGCTGTTCTTTGTGGTGTAACCCATTGCCACCATGAAGATATTTGTCATGAAGTCAACAATACTAATCTGCACGATGGAACAGAAAATTTATTAACATATAACTGTGACAAACAAGGATCTAACTATGCAGATTTTGTGTTTAGATTCTACAAGCAGGCTGTATCAAAAAAAGATGACGAAAATGTTTTCTTTTCTCCCATGAGCATCTCTACTGCATTTGCTGTGCTGGCTGTTGGTGCTAAGTCAACCACCCTGTCTCAGATTTTTGGAGGACTGGGTTTTGATGATCTGACTGAGACTCGCATACATGATATACATGACAGTTTTCACAAAGTTTTATCAGTACTGAATTGTGCTGATGCTAATATCACATTAACTATAGGGAATGCCCTTTTTACAGCTACTGGATATGAACTACAGGAATCATTTTTACAAAATACCAAACAATTTTATGATGTAGATTTTTTTTCTAGCAATTTCCATAAAACAGAAGAAGCTAAGAAGCAAATCAATAAATATGTAGAGGAGAAAACCAAGGGGAAAATTAATGAATTAGTTGCTCATCTTGATCCAAGTACTGTACTGGTTCTTGTTAACTACATTTATTTTAAAGGTAAGATATTTAATGTAGTATTCCAATAGATGGTTTTGATGAAAAATACAAATTTCAGGGAACTCCTGATGACTCATTTTGAGGGTGACTATGTAGGAAAGAGCTAAACTGTGCAGAACCTTCAAAGTGGAGATTAGATCTGCCCAAGAGCAGGGTATCTGGTTGTTGAGAAATACTGATTGCTTAATTTTGACCCAGTTTGCCTGAAAGTTGTGGACAGAGAAGTCCCACTCTAGCAGACACCTCATAGACAGGAATCGACTGCATGTAGTCTCAATGGTCTGAGAGCATTATGACTGAAGATGTGTCCAAGATCCCTATGCTGCCTGTACATGCCATTCAAACTTAGTGAACTTATATCCTTGCACAGGGTCCCCAGTTTAATGGTAGATCTGCTAGGTGCACTGCATGAAAACTTGGAATGTAGCATTTTGAGGGCCTCTGCCTTTGGAGCCTTGCTCAAATGTTAGGACCCTTTCATCTGATGATGAATTCCTCACGAGGCTGAGTGCAGTCAGCTTGCATGGGGTACAGCCGAACAGGAAAGGCGTAAGAAGGTCCTGTGGCTGAATGTTTGAGTGATTGCATTTAAATGGCATAAAAGGCATTGTATATGGCGACAGTAGAAGAACTCTCAATTGACCCTCATAAACCTTTGTTTGTCTTTCAGCAAGACAGGACTTACACTAACTATGCTGAGTTTACTGCACAGCTAAAGAGCTTTGTTGTGTGCTATGCAGGAGGTTAAAGTGATTTAGTAATCATATTCTCCCATAAATAGCCCTCCAGTGTCCTACATTTAAATTAGTCTAATTTAGATAAGCCATTTTTTATGATCGCCACATTTGAGTGCAATATGTTCTCTTTCCCCCCATTAGCTGCCTGGGAAAAGTCTTTTGATCCTTTGCGTACATATGAGGATGATTTTTTTGTGAACACCAATGCATCTGTTAGAGTCAACATGATGCAGCGTGACAGTATCTCTGACACTTACTATGACGAGGATCTCTCTTGTGAGGTGATAGAGCTGCCTTATCAGGGCACTGCACGAGCATTGCTCATTCTGCCTGATGATGGAAAGATGAAGCAAGTGGAAGATGCTCTCTCCAAGGAAACTGTTTGTAAATGGGATAACAAACTTATGACCAGGTAACTCTAGATAGATGGATTACAATATTTGAGGACACTTTGGTGTTTCTAAAAGGAAATGCTAAGTTCAGATCACCTCCTACTGGACATAATGTCCTGATTTCATAAAGTGAGGTTTTAAGCAATTGCCCAAATCAGTTAGAGCAAGGCATAGTTGCTAAGAAACTGCAGGCTGGCTGACCTGACAAAAGGGGTCACAGCATTGTAACAACTTCCCCAGACTTGCTTGGCTACCTTTTGGTTACCATATCTCTCCTTCCATGGTGCCAACAATATTCATTTGCTTTGCCAAGTCTTAGATTTTATCCTCCTTTTCCCTTATTTTAGGCTTTCCACAGTTGATGTGTTTATTCTCTGTAACCCTCTAGCAAAAAAACATTGCTAGCTGTGTAGGTGGCAGTAGGATGAATGAGTGGCAATGAACAAATTTGTTTCTTTTCCCATAAATCAAATGGAAAATGTTGGAACAAGAAGATGGAGCATCTCCTTGGATGCCAGAATTGCTCAAGGAATACAAATGCTACCATCAAACAAATTCACAATCAAAAGAATTCTTTCAAGTGTAACTGAATTACATACCATCCATCCTGCTGGCTGAAACAAGGCTGCAGTGCCTCACCGCTGTTTTGTTTTCTTTGATCAACAGGAGATTAAATCTGCAGTTACCAAAGTTTTCTATTAGTGGGTCTTACGATGTTAAAAAGCTGTTTGAGAAAATGGGCATTACTGAAGTGTTCTCAAGTAATGCTGATCTGTCTGGAATTAGTGGCAGCCATAATCTCCAGGTTTCACAAGTAAGTGCCGGTTATGGGTGGTGGCTGGTTGTTTTGATTATTTGTGTCTGGGGTTTTGAAAAACGTTCTTTCCCTCCTAGTATTATTGAAGTTATAAGTGAAACTCAAAATGACACGTAGGGGCTTGCTTAGTAATTGTGCTTTTCTACAGAAAGAATCTGCTGGCTCACTTTTGTTTTACTTTAATATTGCTATTAAAAGGCTCAATATGAAGTACATGGAAAATTTGGACAACGTTTTAAATGATTTCTTGGCACTGGAATGTAATATTTTAAATGAGATTGTGTCAAAGAAACTATAAATGAGGAGTATATTATGATCCTTGAGAATATTTAAAAAAATATGTACTAATCAACACATAGTTTCCAGGAGACTTCCAGCTTGCAGAAGCAGAACTTCACCATGTCAGTTTAAGCTAAGATTTAATGTTAAGGATGCCAAATACTGCCCCTGCGTTAGCATTTAAATAGTAGTTTTTCATTAACCTTAGAATAAGAGAAAGTGTTGCTAGTGGTAGCCTAAACCATCTAAGAAAACAAACCAATTTGTGCATGGGCTGTTATTATCCCCCTCTACTCAACACTAGTGAGAATGCATTTACAGTGTGTCCATGTTTATTTTTGGCCCTCCTTGTTCTGTTCTGAGATAGAAAACATTTCTGTTGCAGACCATTGGAAATTTGCCATAAAAGAAAGATTCATTCACTGGATTTATCACTCTTTCTCCTAAATATTCCATAAGAAGAGAATTTATTTTAACTTCTTTCTATCTCATATATAAACCGCAGTATTTTCTCCTTTTCCCTGCAGGCAATTCATAAGGCCCTGCTGGAAGTTGATGAGGCTGGAACTGAAGTTGCAGGAGCCACTGCCATAATCTCTACCAGACTTCTCTATCCTTCTCTTACCATCAAATTCAACAGGCCCTTCATTATTTTGATCTCTGACAAACAAACTGGCACTACACTTTTCATGGGGAAAATTGTTGATCCTACGAAAAAGTAATTGCTGAGTTATTTGGCATACTGGTATTGGGCACCAGTTATAATGGCTACAGTGTTTGCACATGTGAGATACCTACTAACTACTCTCTGATTGATGGATATTCAGAAGTAAATGAGGAATTTTCTTATCAAATTAATAAGCAAAAAAGTTGTAAAAAACTCCATCAGCTAACACTTTAAATGTAACATTTTCCCCAGTTGAGTAATTATATTGGATTTGCATGGCAAAGTCTTCATAGGGGTGGGGGCCTACAGCGTGGCTTCTCTGAGAAGCTGGTAGAAGCTTCCCCCATGTCCAACAGAGCCAATTCCAGCTGGCTCCAGGGCAGACCTTCCACTGGGCAAGGCCAAGGCAATAAGACATGGTGGTAATAGCACTGTGATAAGATATTTAGGAAGGAAAAAAGTTATTTTGCAGAAGTAATTGCAGCCAGAGAAGAGCAGAGTGAGAGTAAGTGAAAAAAATAGGTCTGCAGACACCAGGTCAGTGTAGAAGGAGGGGGAGATGGTGCTCCAGGCGCTGGAGCTGAGATTGCCCTGCAGTCCGTGGTGAAGACCATGGTGAGGCATCTGTGCCCCTGCAGCCCATGGAGTTCCAGGGGGGAGCTGAGATCTATCTGCAGCCTGTGGATTAGGTGGATGCCCAAAAGAAGGATGTGGCCTTATGGGAAGCCCATGCTGGAGCAGGCTCCTGACAGGACCTGTGGCTCCATGGAGAGAGGAAGCTATGCTAGAGGAGGTTTGCTGACAGGACTTGTGACCCCGTGGAAGACCCACAATGGAGCAGCCTGTTCCTGATGGACCGCACCCTGTGGAAGGGACCCACACTGGGGCAGTTGGTGAAGAACTGTAGTCCATGAGAAGGACTCACACTGGAGAAGTTCATGGAGGATTATTGCCTGTGGGAGGGACTCCATGCTGGAGTAGGGACAGGGCTCCTCTCGCTGAGAAGGAAGCAGCAGCAGAAAGAGCATGTGATGAACTGACCACAACCCCCCTTCCCCATCTCCCTATGCCTCTGTGGGGCAGAAGGTAGAGCCAGGGAAGGAGGGAGGGGTAGGGGGAGGTGTTTTTAAGATTTGTTTTACTTCTCATTGTCCTGCTCTGGTTTTGATTGGTAATAAATTCAATTAATTTATCCAAGTCAAGTCTGTTTTGCCTGTGACAGTAATCTCTCCCTGTCCTTAACTCATGAACCTTTCATTATATTTTCTCTCTCCTGTCCAGTTAAGAAAGGGAGTGATACAGTGGCTTTGGTGGGCACTTGGCATCCAGTCATGGTCAAACCACCACAGTAATTCAAGTGATTAAAACATTTTCCGTATTTTCCTTGGAACATTACTTTTTTAAAAAAATATTTATTTTAATTTAAAGCATAGTGTTATTTTTAAAAGTAAATTCTCTCTGTTTAGCAGTTTTGTCCAGACTGCTTTCAGTTCTGGGTTACTCACCAAAAGCTTTACCCCAATAGGTAACAAGCCCTGTAATTCTGCTCTGTCTGCTCCAGGGCTTGATGATGATCAGTTTCACCTGAGCTGGTCTCTGCAGAGTCCTTTCTTCCTTACATTGCTCTTTGCTGCCTAGGCTGTTGTTTACCTCAACCAACCTATTCTTTCTCACATATTCCAATGCTGCCTAGACTCTTAAGAAGTCATTGACAAAAAATGCAGAAAAGTCCCTGAAACAACAGACTTATTTTGCTGTAGTTCTCAATGTAAGTGTCTCTTTGCAGTCCACAAGGTCAGCAAAAAGTTACATTAGGCATAGCATAAACTGTCATTAGGCATTAGGCATAGCATAAACTGTCAAAAAATTGTCCTGTGACAAATATAATTCATTAATTATTGCTATGGCTGAGAAATAAAATAAACATTGCAATTTAAATCCATCACTTAAGGAATTAATCCAATCTTCAGCTATCATTCTATAAATCTTTCAAAGTCAACAAAAACCTCCAGTCACTCTTATTAACAAAGCAGGGTGTCTGTAAAATGTGTTTTAAAGGCTGTTAAACAAGTACAACTTTTCTCATATGTAGATTGCAATTCTTTGCATTCTCTCTTTATGTGCCTATTTGGGTGAAACCTGTTTTCAAGAAATACATAAACACTTTTTTACTGTTGTGGGTCTGTAGATCACTCACCCTTACTGCAGTGGAGCACGGGGCTAAACTCTGTAGCAAACCATTTATCACACAGCTGCTGCTTCAAGGAGAGGCTGAGTTTTACAGCTGCTCCCTCACTGCACTGCTTTAACTCATGCCATTGCATATTGATCCTTTTCTGCAAGTGGAGTTGAGTCATTGCCTCTAGGAAGGTGATGCTTCTGAATGTACTTTGCTCATTTCTACTGTGATTCTGGCACTGGGCTGTGAGCACTGCAAAGGCAGTGCAAGCCCCGAATCAAAGCTCTCTCCCCCTGACATCTCTGTGGCCTTCTGACCTGTTTTACCAAACTTGATGCACCCTAAGCAGAGGTGCTTTACTGAAGCCTGTCAGTGCTTGTAGCATCAGTTTGGTGTATGGGGGGGGCTATGCTTCTGTCTCAGGGAGACTTGGAGATTGCTGCCATGTGTGGATTCATTTGCTCCAAACAGCAAGACCTCAGTGGAAGCCCTGAGCTATTGCTTCTTCTGGGACAAGATGCCATCACTCACTGGACTGGGAGAGACCACACCTCTGTGCAAAGCAACGGCTTTTGCAGAGTTGAGATCAATGATAACTTGCTGTGGTGTGAGGCAGCCAGCTCTGCAGTGGCTATACAAACTCAACAAGAGCTGGGAGCAGTTCCCATGAGATCCCATCCTGATAAATCTGTGCACCAGAACTGATTAGAAGGTAGGATGGTGAGATTTTTATCAGAGCACAGTGGCAGAAAAACAGGTTCTTGGTTTGTTTTGCTAAAGGGAAAGAAGTTAAGAAAAATCCCAGCATTGCTAGGACAGAACAAAGGCTTTGGGAAATAACACATGGAGCAACTTCCTGCCCCATCAACCTCCCAGGCCTTTGCTTTTGAGAGTAGAGGCAAGGAACAGCAGGGCGACAGATGCACTGGAACTTTCCACATTGGACTGTGAAGAGTGACTGCTCTTGGCAAAAGTATCAAACAGACCACCTTCAAATGCTGATTTGGGATTGATCTACCAAGATCTGGGACATCATGGCAGTTGTCTTCCAGTTGACAGCTTCATGCTCCAGACCAACAGGTTGGCCTGAGTTGTAGCAGGGACCCATAGAGGTAAAAAGGATCACCCCAAATCTCTCTGAAAGGGAGGGATGTGTAGGGGATAGGAAACTAATTAGTCTTGTGTTATACATACACCAAAAGCAGAAAAATCCCTGTAGTTCACAGTATAAAGATCTATAGAGCTTGGACACTGAACATACCTGACTGATGTTATTCTCAGCATAGTTCTAATGATATTATTTAGGAAATGGACAATTATGCAAAGTTTTTGTATGGAGACAGAATATTTTTTCCTAATTCCAAGAAAATCTGTCTTGGTCTGCCGTCTGCCTTGCATCAATTGTCCCTATAGCTTTTGTCTGCTTTTATATGTTATAGGGAATGTTCCTCTTCATGCTACTAGAATTCTTAATGTTAGAGAAGGAAAGGAAGGATTCTGATAGCCATAAATGGCTAAAATTTTTATTTAGGGACTGTGTATTCATTCTATCCATGGTAAACACATGTATTTTATGGCATCTCTCATTCATCTGTAGGTGATATTGTTAACATCCTTCAATATTCCTCTGCAGTTCCCACTCATGCTTTCTCTCAGCCTGCGGGGCAGCTGGATCCAAACTAAGCTCTGAAAGAGAACTAGACCTCCTTTATAATCTAAAACTGTAATCCACCTGACTTCCTACAGTGAAAGTCAGCAGAAGGGGATACTACAGCTTATCATGACCCCCTATCATAAACATCAGAGATAAATGACCTGCTGTGGGTTTGTTAGCCCTTACCTGACAGGCTTATGGGAAGCTCTGAGGGAAGGGACTTACCTAAACAGAGCATATCTGAGGTGGTAACCTCTGTGAATGAAGACAGACCCACTGGGCTGGGTCCCTGAAAGTCTGGCTGTGCCCCATCAGACCTGAGTGCCAGACTTCTCCTGGCAGCCTGTGAGCCATGGGGGAGACTGTAAGTTTGTTCTGTCTGACCTTGTTTATAGTCCACTGGGACTCTGCATGATGATGGGATAGCTTCTGTCAGTAACTCTCTGTTTGCTTTGCCCTGTGGCAGAGTCCAAGTGGAATACTGTTACAAAACATGAAGCAGTGAGATTGTAGGGCTAATGCAGTATGTGTTCAATGCATTTTACCTTTCTTCAGTAAAGGATAGGAGCTGACAGTACCAGAAGGCGCAAAGCATTTGGATAGGTACAAAGGCGCTAGTTGCTCACATAAGCCCTGCTAGTTAGATGCCACCAGTATTTTGGAGTTTCCTTTCTTATTCCTGGCTATGTTATTTGAGCCTCAGCCCCGGTATCTGAAGAACTTACCCTTGAATGGGCATAGCAGTCCTTTCCCCACAGCTGTGTCACCTGCCCAGCCCTTGATCGCTACTGCTGTTTCAAGGGAATGGGAATTCTCCCAGACACAAGCCAATTCTATTCTTATTGTTTCAAAAGATGCAGTACAACAAAAGGGGCAGGCTTTCCCCCTGTACTCACACTCATTTCAAGCAGAGAATCACTAAGCTCTTAAGAATCAGATGATTGTGATAGTTCCCAGGCAGGGTAGTTTTTGAATGTGTGTTCTGAGAATGGGGAGTGCCTGTAGGCTGATAAAAGGCAGTCTCAGTGCCTAACAGCCCAGCTACTTATCTTTGACATGAGTCTCAGTAGCTTTTGGGGGTACAAAAAAACCTCATAGTTGTGCTAATCTGTGATCCAGCATTCAAGTCACATCTCCAAACCACAGAGGCACTAGGATTTCCAAGCAAAGAAAAAGTGCAAGAGAAACACGAACATTCTAAAATGCAGAATTTCATTGAAAACTCTAAATATTCACTGCAGTGGGAGTTAGAACGAGTGCAAATTATCAAGAGGGAAAGGAGCGTGAAGACTGCCACAGGCTATGTATCTCTGAGTCCTGTAACACACCCTCTGAATCTTACCCATCCATAAAACATTCCTTGCTGGGTACTGCACATCTGTCCTTATCCACATGGGGTTGCTTTCATTAGATTTAAACTGAGCATATGTATATAATTCATTCCCTTTAAACTGTTAGGCAGCAAAGACTGATCTGGAATATTCTTCATTAAGTTCCCAGTCCCAGATATAACAGTGTAACCATTTTTAAATAATTCAGTCATTGTGCTTTCCCCAGACTAACAGTTTTAAAGAAAACTATAGTTCATCCATTTCATGTAGATGTAGGTGATGTTTTTGCAAATTATTTTGCTGAATTCTTGCTAAAAAGAGTTTTGATGATGAAATACCTTTTCAGTTCAATCCTACCCCTGGAGATGAATTTATTACATGTGAACTAATTTTATTTATACAAAAAGGTCTTTATTTCTCTTATGTTTATTGCATTCGGTTTCTTTTCCATAAGCCATCTGGAAATACAAATTCTTATGATTTATTGCTTAACTAAACAAAAGTATATCCTTTGTGGTTGGAAAACTGTTAACAGCAATGTGGTGCTCATATGGAAGGTCTGAAGAAGACTTTGTCTGACTTGGACAACCATCTTATTAAGGAAAAATTTCAATTGTTTACTATGTTTCATGTAGGAAAACCAGACCACGTGGAAGATGCTCTGATCAAGAAAAATGTTTGAAGGGAAAAAACAACACAGAATAACACCACAGACTCAGAATCATGGAATCGTTAAGGTTGGAAAAGACCTCCAAGATCATCAAGTCCAACCTAAGTGTTGTAGTCATGGTGAGAACTTTGGTTGCAGCCAGGAGAGAATCTCAGAGAAGGAGAAAACATCTGTGCACAGAGGAAATGAAAGAGGCAATGAAAAGTCCTAATGCATATGAATGCTGTTGGATTTGCTGTTCTCACAGATGCAGTTTCCCTAGCCATCAAAAAACCGTAACTCACATATTCAAGGGACAGATACTAGAGTTTGTTTTCTGTTCCTCTGTCTTTCAAGTCTGAGCTGTGCCCCTTGGGTAAATCTTATGGGTGAAATTTTAAGACATTTTGTGTCTTAGTTGCCCCAGACAGAGGTTACTACCTTGTGCCTATGCCTGTCATTGTGTTGTGTGTCATAGCCCTGACACACTCACAGTTGTGTCAGGAGTGACTGAGAAGAGGCACCAAACAGAAGAAAACATGCTCCAGCACTTCTGTACCATTTTAGATTGTCGGGTTGAGAAAGATGGTGCAGCAATCATGACACAAAGCCCATGTAGGTACAGCCTAGATCCCAAAGTATCCTGTGGAGGCGTGTTAATGCAAGTCATTGATGGAAATGGAATTGTGCTGACCTGCCAGATTATGATCTGCAGAGTCTAAGGACAACCACAGAGTCTCTTGCCTCCATTGAAACTGGGGAGAGAATTGCTGCATTAACCCATCTCAGTGACCTGTCAGAATCCTCAACATTCTAAAATCTTACAGTGTCAATGACTTGTTTAACAAAAGAAATATGAGCAATGAAATCATATAATGAATTTCATTTTATTGAACATATTCATTCATCTAGCTGATCTGCTTCTTCACTGAGTGGAACAATATTAAGTTATTAAACAAGAAAAAATTTTAACACTTTGCAAAGGTTAGTCCTGACACTATCTGGCTTTGGAAGCAAAAAGTTTCAAACATAATTCCAAAATAGCTGCATAAGGGATTTTCTTAGTGCTTGATTAAGGCCACACTTGTGTCACAGAAATACATTGTTTAACTAGTAATATCAAGAGGTTTCTCTGGGTAGGCAACTTCATAACAAATTGAGAACTTCTATTTTCTCTGGTGAACTTGTCAATTTAAATGTTGTTTGGATAAAAAGGGTTCTTTTACACCAAGAGAAAAAGGTCAATAGGGCAAATTCTGCTAGTAAAACATTAATTTTTCAGTATACCACTTATGAGTGGCAAGATCCTTGCAAGAAGCCAAGCTTTTAGTGTGATTCTCCTACACTGTTATCCCAGGTAGAACTGTTAAGCATAGAGCCTCGAGTTCTGGGAATTATAGGAAAAGGAGCCCTGTGCCACCATCTCCTGGTAAAATAAAGGAATGGACATGGCAAATTCTGTCTCATTTTGAAACCAGGAGGAACAGTAGTTTTCTGGCTTGATATTACTATGTCAGTAGGGACTTTGATTTTCTTGTAAAGTTTTAGCTGCAGGTTTGGTGAAATGCTGCACTTGAACTGACTGCTCTCACACAGGAATGAGGGTGGGTAGCAGGTACAGTAGTGGGGAAGGAGGAAAATTAAATGTTAGAAATTACTGGGAAAGAAAAAGGAAAAAATCAGATAGCAAACCATCATGCCACAATCTAAATCTCTGGACCATCCACATATGGTCCTATAATAACAGAAGGATAAACGAGAACTAGAAAACCTTTAGTAAAAAGTGGTGAGGTTAATCAAAGGTCTGGAACAGCTGTTTGAGGTGAAAGATCTTCAGCCTGGAACAGAGACAACTTGGAGGGCATAAAGAAGGCAAAACTTATTTGTGGCAGAGACTGGGTGAAGGTAGACTGTGTTCCATTGCCACATCAAATGCCAGAGCTACAGACCATCACATGAACATGTAGGAGCCACGTTCAATGCCAATAAAAAGAGGTGGTTCTGCTCACAGCTGGCAGTATATGTGGAGTGGCACATTGCAGGGTGATGCTGCAATTCCAAAGGTGTGTCAGGACACTACTTGTTCCTCACGCATTCCTGACACAGACAAATTCCAGATGATCAATATGGCTATTTTTAAAGATGTGTCTTCATTCACAATGCAGCCTATAAGCCATAAGCTTTCTGGGTAGATATTCAGTACTTTGGTTTTCCATTTCATGTTGTGTCTGTTACATATTTCACAAAAGTAACCCCTGATAAGGAACCCTTCTTTCAGCGAGCCAGATTGCTGGGGGACCAAGGAAAGGCAGGACCTAGGTACAAATGTAGGGCATCTGGTTGGAGGCAGATGAGGAATGAGGGAGAGTCTGGGAATGGGGACATATGGGAAAGAGTAAGGGGGTCCCTTCACCTAATATGGATCTTTCAGTATAGTGTATATGCTTTATTTTTGACACAAGGAAAAAGGGATTGAGTTTTGTGTTTGAAAAGCTGTGAAGATGACAAAGGGTGAAGCACCTTGTGTTTGTTCCTCATAGTACTCCCTTGCATGGCAGACCTGAGATGAGAGCATTTTCTGTTGAGAGTGTTTAGCCCCAGTCTGAAGAGAGAGAGAGTTCTTGACATCTCAACTATCTCTTGCACTGCCAACCTCAGGCTTTTCAAATTGAGGGGAAAAGTGATCTAATATGATATGACAGGTTGGAAAAGACCTGTGTTTACCCAGGTGAGAGGGACAGCCTCTCTATTATGGGCTGCAGAAACCAATGTGTTGTGTCCTTCCAGTACATCGGCACTCTCCACAAAGAGTGTTCTCTGTGCATGAGGGACAAATATGATTTGAATTTTTTTCCATTCTGATACCAAGTGATGTAAAAATATTTTACACCTGAGAATCCCTGTCAGGTGTAAATGAAAGGAAAAAAATAGTATATTAAAAGTAAAGCAAAGAAATAAATTGATTAAGCTATAAACACCAAGGCTGAGAGACATCAACTCTTCCAAAGAATCTGCCCTCAGTAAAGAATATGCCATTTTACATTACTTCATATCATGATGGAAAAAAAAAATTCCTGAATTTTAGTAGACTTAGTAAAAAATACCTTACAACAATTGCATATAAAATCTGCAAATTTGCAATCCTTCAAAGTTCTTAAATTTTTTTTGAGGTTATTGTTGTTATCAAAATATCAAAATTAATTCGAGATAGCATCTTCTTTTTTTTAATTCAAATCATAAAACATTAATTATTATTGCCACAGGTTCTGATTTAGCAAAGATAATGATTATCTTTAGCAGAACTACTCACACACTGCTCATATGACTAGAATTAATCACAATTCCACATCTTGTGGAATCAGTTATCATATTAAAAAACAATTCCTGGGGCCTTTGTTTCTTCTTCTACTTGAATTGTCCATAGAGGGCAACCCAGGTTTCCTGTCTGCCAGGCTTGTGCATATATTAGATTAACACATCATACTATTTGATCTTTTTCCAGTATGAGAACTTGGAGGTGTGTGTGTTTACATACATATCTTTCACACATAGATGAAAACACAATTATTCAGACAATTGTCTCCATATCTCACATAAGTAGTTTTTATATTTTATTTTATCTTATTTTATTTTATTTGATCTTTAAGCAGAAGAAAAGCTGTGAGTTTTCTTTCCCCTCACTTTTCAACATCTTGCAGCTGGAAGATGAGTCAAGTGGATGATCTGGGTCTGATTATCTCTTCTAGATTGGTTTGAGGGTGTTGTATCTAGATCAGGTGATCAGGTGCTCCAATCACTAGATGAATAAGCAAAAGATTAGCATTGCTGAATTCAGAAAGAGAGTGGTGTGCTCAGTCCTGTTTTGCTGTTTGGCTGTGCACCCGTATGAGACAACCAGGGGACAAGAGCCTTAATTGAGATTGAGGGGAAGAAGGTGCAGTTCCCTTCCCAGCAGTGCCTTCCGGCTTCTAATGCAACTCCCCACCAGTATGCTCCCTTTCAGAGGTGTTGATCACCTCTGTTCAACGTGTGGGGCATTTCAACACTGATGTAGCCTGGGGCTCCTGCTCAGGAGCCAAATACTTGGGATCTTGCATAGAGGGACATGTAAATTGATCCGGCCAGTGCTCTGTGCTATGTATTACCGTAGTTCTCTATCGTGGTATAGGCTCTCATCTACATTAGTGCTCTTCTCTGACGAGACAGTGAAAGTCTTCTTAATACAGTAAAAAAATTTAAAAAAAAACAAAAACACAAACAAAACCCAGTATTTTCATTATTTACACTGTATTCCTTTTGAAGTTTGTGTTTGATAAGCACATCTGGCAGACAACATTCTCCTGCATATGGTTCAGCTGTAAGTAACAATGCAAACACATGAGCAGGCCACATTCAAAAAACAAAATCCTCTTGGTTTACAATATGTCTTGTGTTCACTTTACTGCAACTTGTATATTTAAAATTAAATGATCAAGACTTGTACATCAAAAATTAATTTATTGAAAACAAATGAAGTAAAACTTTAATGAAAGAATGAGTGTCTCTGGGTTCTCTGGTGGAGAAATGCAAGTTAAAATGGAATCTAGATTTAATGGAAATTGAGAAGCATCTTCTAGGTTTTGGCTGGAATAGAGTTAATTTTATTCATAGTAGCTGGAATGGGGCTATGTTTTGGATTTACGCTGAAAACAGTGTTGATAATACAGAAATGCTTTAGCTCTTGCTGAGCAGCACTTACCCAGGGACAAGGTCTTTTCTCCCTCTCACCCCACCCCATCAATGAGCAGGCTGGGGGTGCCCAAGGAGTTGGAAGGGGACATAGGTGGGACAGATGACTCCAAGTGACCCAATGAATATTTCATACCATATGGCATCATGCTCAGCTTATGAAGTTGAAGGAAGAAGAAGCAAGTGGAGAGAACATTTGGAATGACAACATTTGTACTCCCAGTTTACTGTTAAGTATGATGGAGCCCTGCTTTTCCAGGGATGGTTGAACACCCAACTGCCCATGGGAAGCGGTGAATTAATTCCTTGTTTTTCTTTGCTTGCATGCACAGGTCTTGCTTTTCCCAATAAACCGTTTTTATCTCAACCCATGAGTTTTCTTGAAATTATCCTTTCAGTTCTCTCCCCTACCCCACAGCAGAGAGTGAGCAAGTGATTGGATGGTGCTTAGTCACCAGCTGGGGTTAAACCACAACAGTCCTTTAGGAGACCATATTGTCAACATGGTTAGTTGGCATAATTGTAGGAAAATTTATAAGAGTTGTCAGTATTAAAACCCAACAGTTTAACACTGCTAAGAAAGTATCCTCTATCGTCCTGGCAGGCTGTAATTTTTAATTAGTGTGGGATTTTTTTTAATTCTCACCAATATCTTGGCAAGGTGGAATATTATGTAAGAAAACTAAATAAAATATAAAGCTATAAAGGCAAGAAACCCCAAAACCCAGAAAAGAATAAGTGCTGTCTGTCTTGGAGGATAAGGAAGGAATTAGGTGGAACCTGGAGAATTAAATCCTCTTGATGGATTAGCTACTCGCTGGGCAATATTGCATTGCTGAATTGCTATCCTATGATGTAGTCAATCTGTAAATCATATTTCCACGATTCTCTCAAAGCTAAAGATCTTAATAAATATGTTTTTGCTATTGCAAGCAACATAAATTTTTCTTGTTTTATGTGGCTTTAGATAGCAGCAGAAGGTATCTTGAAACAGAAGGTATCTTCCAGAATCTCTGAGGCTGATAACTATACTTTTGGTTAAAAAGTGAAAAAAAAAACAAAAAAACACAAGGATTAGTGAACAAAGTAGAAAGAATTTTGACTCTCAGCAGAGGTTGTATATATCTATCACCATGTCTTCTTTAACACTGGATGAAAGGTAAATTGACAGCCTATTCTGTGGCCTCCTGATGTTCATTTCAGTTACACAGGATACAAAAGACTTACCCTAGGAAGAAAGGGATTCACTGTTGACATTTCCCTGGACTGTAAAAATGCTGTTTGTTAGCAGTGGTGGATTAGTTGTATATTTTCTAAAAAGACAAGGGAAAATTCTTCACCAGTTCCCCAAATATTCAGCCACAGGTGACGGCCAACAGCAATGAGTAAAGAACTGTCCTGACTGTAAATGCCTCACTAGACTGGTAATGTCACATATTATTCTCATAACAAACCTAGAGACCGTTCACCAGTCGCACAGTGTGTCCCCCATGAGAAAAGCTCTGAAAGTATTAAACAGTGTGAAAGGTTGTGACTGAGGTATACAGTGAGGCAGAAGGACTTTCTAAATCCAAACCTTGTTTTGAAATCCTGACAGAGAGGTTACAGTTCCCAGGATGAAGTCAAGAGGACATTCTGGCAGGGACACTGCACTCCCTCTTGAGCTGTGCTGGCTCAGCCAGACCTGGGCAAGGGGTGTCCTTTGCACAAAGTATCTGCTTTCAGTTCCAGCCACAAAGGTACAGCTATGGCTCTCCTGCCAGACACCCACAGCAGCAGGCTTCTCCTGTCAATCTGCAAGCATGGAAGCAACAAGAGATACAGTGCCTGCTCCCTTCACTCTTGTCCGCAGCCCCTTCACCCAGCACTGTTAGCATGTGTTTGGGTTGGACAAATTGTCCAAAATACTCTGTGTCATTACTGCTTGTCATGCATCCTCACTGGCAATTTTTGTTTGAACTAATTAATGATTAATGAGGGTGCTCTGCGTAACGCTGTTCAATGGTACTGAAGAGAAGAAGGAGCAGACAAGACCAGATGGACACAGCAAGATCCTTTTCGTATCACTGTAAGTACCCTTGTAGTTTTCCCTTGGATTGTTTGGACATTTCATTTCGGGGCGTTATGTTGTTGCCTGGGAAGGGCCCTTTTTTACATCTGAACAAGGGGATATAACTGTTATGAAAAAGTCAAAACATTTCAAAAGCTGGAAAGAACAGATAGTGAAGAAGGTTCTTCACATTAGTCAAATAAAAATTTGTGTTGGAAATAGAGATGCCTATAGAGTTTGTTACCACAATGATGTAGTATTTCATGTTTGAAGAAACTGTAAGAATATTTTGTAATTTTGATTCTAGACAGTATGATCCATGTTTATATCACAGTTTTGTTTGACAGAGATTTCATTCCCTAACTATTCGATGAATTGAGGAAGGCTAACAGGACTGCAGTAGCCATCCTGCAGTACTGAGTACAAAACCAACTCCTATCAGTTACTCTGAGGAAAAGGTCCTAAGCTTCCAATTATTTGCAAATTTTAAAAAACAATCAATCTTACCCTGGGATTATTACTATGCTAATATTAAACTTAATATCTATTAAGTTTAAATCTAAACTTTTAATCTAAACTTTTATAAATTAAAAATTACCTCTTTTTAAGAGAGAAATAGGCTATGCAAATAGTGTATTAGGAGGCATATTCTTTCTAGGGAACATTGACATGCATCAAGGAATGTGAATTACAAGTGTGTGGGACTTCGGAGAAAAAAAAATAAGGTCTGAAAGTCCTATTTTACTTTGCTGGAGGACACAACATGAACAAATTAATTCCCATGCCATGTTTTACATGTCTATTTCTTTTCCAGAAACAGCTAAAAGGAAAATGAAGCCCACCTTCTCCTTGTGGTTATTGCTGGCTGGTTTGTATACTGTTACCCAGTGTCATCAGCATCTTCACTACCGCAATAAGCAGGATGATGATAAAGGGACATATTATCCAGGACGTAATTCCCAGTGGGAAGGAGCTTATCCAGCTAAGAACAAAACATTTGTCAAACTAGTTCTCAGTAATGCTGATTTTGCATTTTCGTTTTACAAGCTGGTGGCATCCGAAGCAACGGATCGAAATATTTTCTTTTCTCCCATAAGCATCTCTGCTTCCTTTGCAATGCTGGCACTTGGTGCCAAGTCAGCAACACTGACACAGATCCTGGAAGGGCTTGCCTTTAACCTGAAAAAGACTCATGAGCATGAAATACATGACAATTTTTGCCAACTCCTCCACATGCTGAACCGTTCAGACAGTGAGTTCCAGCTGAACCTGGGCAATGCCATTTTTATAGAAGAGACTCTAAACCCAATACAGAAGTTCTTGGATGATGTCAAAAGCTTTTATGAATCTGAAGTCTTTTCTTCTGACTTTAACAACTCTGTTGGTGCTGAGAATCAGATCAACAGTTATATTGAGGAAAAGACAAATGGAAAAATTGTTAAGCTAGTGGAAAATCTTGATCCTCTCACTGCAATGGTTCTCGTAAACTATGTCTTCTTTAAAGGTAAGAAATATCAAAGGGTGAAGAGCCTATGGCTTAGATACTTTATGGTTATTACAGGGAATGAAAAAAGAAAGAAACTGTAGTTTAAATATTTTAAATTGAGGAAATCTTGTTCAGTATCTGGAAAGTATTGCTATAAGCCCCTGTATGTTTCTTGACAGTAAAAATGTGTCCTCACCTGGTTCAGTGAGACTTTAAAACAAATACATTTGTTGAATTTTGTAAATACTTTAATGTGTTCATAGATTCATGCTCTAGTGAAATATAGTGTTTTAAGTGTTATCTGTCTGTAACTGTCTTTAAGCACACACACAAAAAAGATGCTGTAGCATCTGAGGATGCAGTAAGACAAGAAAGATATTTGCTGTAATCAAAGGAAGGCTGTAGGACTAGATCCGATTTTATTCACTGTGACTATTCCTCTTTGTATTCCACTGAATAAATTTTCTTTTTGTCATAAGCCCATTGGGAGAAACCCTTCAGTACATCACATACAAAGCAGGAGGATTTTTTTGTGGATCAGAACACATCTGTAAAAGTTGACATGATGTATCGAAAGGGTTACTACAGAAATTACTTTGATGAAGAGCTCTCCTGTTGGCTGGTTCAGATACCTTACAATGGAGATGTTGCAGCATTATTTGTCTTACCTGACGAAGGGAAGATGAAGCAGGTGGAAGATGCTCTCTTGAAAAAGACTATATCTAAATGGGAAAAGCTCCTCCAAGACAGGTAAGGTTTTTTGATAAGGGGAGAAGTGACCATGTCACAGACTAGTAGTGTTTATCTCACCAAAATAAAACATTAAAAGAGAGGTTATTTTACTGAAGTCTGTACACTCAATGGTCCCTTTGTGCTGGACTTCCCTTTTCTTAGTTGGAAAATAAAAACGAGCTGTGGCTAGTGAGGGCATTGGCATTTAACTTGGGATCCATCTTGGGTTAAGTTCCTCATTCAACCAAAATTTACTTAACATCATAATGAAGTTAACAGTCCCTTATTTCATGTAAACATTGGGAAACTATGATGGAGTACTTGTTGGATGTTAGTGTGTTGTGGGCATTGTATGTAAAAGCAGACTAATTCACCATTATTGCAGCTATTTCTGTGGTGGCCCAGGCCCTGTTGCATATTTGAACAAACTTAGGATAGCTAGATATGATCTTTTGAAAAAACTGTCCTACTGGTAGTAGTAGCTCTGTCTGCCATTGAGTTGTGTCACCGTTTTCCCCTCCATTTCTTGAACCCCATTCTGGAGGCAGTGGATAGCAGGCTTATTCTGCTCCAACCCTCCACATTAAGTAGCTAACCTGGCCATAGCTGCTATGTGGACCCTGAGAGAAGACTATACACATTTAGAAAAAGAAATGTGAGGTGTCAGTATAATGAAATGTTACCTAGATGAAAATTTGTCCCTGTTTGTGTTGTTTGTTACAGAAAAATACATCTGCACATTCCAAAATTTTCTATTTCTGGTACCTATGATGTGAAAAAGATAGTCAAACAAATGGGTATGATTGATCTGTTCACTGAACAAGCTGATCTGTCTGGGATTGCTGAGGAGCCTGGACTGACAGTTTCAAAGGTAAGTCAGCACATGAAAGCAAGTATGTGTCTGTTCCCAGTCTCTCTGAAGCATCACTCAATCATCAACAGCTGCCAATCTGAGGCAAAGCCAGCCCTATCCTTCACAAACCTGAAGCCAAACATGCTTACAAGGGGTTAGAAATGCATGATTCCAGGAAGAACACATACATATAATTAAATGTTCTTTTGGCTACTAAACAAAATTATCTAAATGTAGCACATTAGCTTTGGGAAAATTTCTTCTAATTCCTCTTACAGAGGGCAAAAGTCTTTTATTCCTGCCCTTCTAGCGTTCTCAAAAAAGTTATTTTTTTTCAGCTAGATGACAGGGTAAATTCACGATAATACATGAAGCTGCCAAAGACAAAATTGAGTCTAGGCTAAATTACCAGGTTACTTTCCTTACAGAGTTTCTTGCCATCAGTCATCTTGACTGCTCTTTGGCTGCCTGCAGTTTGAGGGTTACTCTCTGCACATGCAGTGAAGGAGGATAGTTTGACTGGTGTGATGGCTGTTGGCACTGTGGTGGGAAGGGGGGCGACCGGTGATGACCTTCCCAGAGGCTCCTGCTGCTGGATCTCACTCTGGACAGGGTTCCCTTTGGCAAGACTGAAGAGGGTGGCAGGCTGCTCTCGCCTTGCTGGGCTGTCAGCTGGAGGACTTTTTGCTTTATTCCTTGCAGGTGATTCACAAAGCCGTGCTGAACGTTCATGAGAATGGCACTGAAGCAACAGGGGTCACAGTGAAGGAGATTACCTGGAGATCTGGTGATTTTCCTCGTCCACCCCGAGTCAGATTCAACAGGCCCTTTCTTCTGATGATTCTGGATAAATTCACCCACACTGTCCTCTTCATTGGGAAAATTGTAAATCCTCAGAAAAATGACTGATTGGCAAGACTTCAGTAAATGGCTGGCTAAATTCCTGTGATCCACTGAAATAGTTATGTAAGCATACCACTGTGTACTAGTGCTCATCTTTCAACCATTACATTATAAACATAATCATCCCTTAAAACACAAAAACTAGTTTTCCTTGTCTGAAAGTCACTAGCATTTGCCCCAGCCTACAGCTGACTACAGCTTGTAGTGTTAATAAAATACAAGTCACTTTTCACCAGTTTTGTAAGACACGCTGTCTGTCATGCTCCTGTGGGGTGTTCAGATGGTTCGAAGTCTCCAGATGATGTTGCTATTGCTGTACAATCACAGTTTGTGTATGTGAGAGGAGGAGAAGGGAAACAGGGAAAAGAATGTGCAAGGTGTAAGACCTGTCTGTTTAATCCACTAACCTGTGATGATTAGTCTTAAATGTAGATCCCCTTAATATTGGAGTGAATTTTCATTAATTCCTTTAGGGTTTGTAACAAAGTATGGCATGAAACTGCAGGATCAGTGACTGGGACACTGGAGGACACCCCAATGTAATGGGTTGTTGAGTGCAGCTATTTTAGCTCACCTTCCTCTGTCTCCTCCTCAGTGGAAGACCTCCTCATGGAGACAAAAAGGTTGCTTCTGCTTCATAGATAATGTTTATTCTACTAAGGAAAGAAGGCATAGAAGCAAAAAGACTTCTGTTTTATCTTGCTGATATGGCTATGGTTACCAATGCCTTGAGATAAAAGTTTGGTGGAGCAGTCCGTGGGATAGCACCAGTTTTCTTTTTATGGATTTGTTCTCACTGTAATTTTGCTTTTTTTCTACTGATGCCACCTCCACTATTGCACTTTCCAGATAGACTTGTCAGACTGTGGTACAAAAAAATGGAGGAATGAAAAATTATAACTCCAGGGAGTTCGTATTTCCTCAGTAGGAACAGCAGAACTTTCCTAGGGACTGTTAACCTGCTTTAAGCTATCATAAACACACATAAAAAATTCAGAAAATATTTGAGAAGTCACTTTTCTAAATGTTAGCAGTGGATTACTGTTATAGAGTAAAAACAGACTGTGAATTGATATTTGTACCTTTTCATTTAAGGTTTCTAGAGTCCAACTGCACTAGATAGTTTCATGGTTATGAAAGGAAAGAAACACAAAGCAATGAATATTTAAATTATTTTATTATTTTTTCTTTTGTTTTTAAATAAACATTCTTAGTATACCTTATTAAAATACTAAAATCTAAAGAAAATATTTGGATTATAGATTGGTTAAATCTTCTGTTGTAGAGCATCTCAAACTGGTAGAAAAAAACATAAATAGCAACAATTTAGGTCTTAGTTTCTTAAGATGTTCTGTGAAAAATATAACCTAGGAATTATGATGAATATTTCTAAAACACTATTTTTTTATTGTTTTGGGATCTTTATTTTCTTTGATATTAAGTTGATGTCATCAATATGAGTAAATTGCAGCTATAACAATACCAATAAGAAGGATCTGCAGACAAGTAACACTTGACATTCACTCTCCAAGTCCTCCTCAAAATCACATAAACCAATGACTAAAGTTTTTTACTCATAACTGCATTTAGTATGTTCACTCTTTAGTAACAAAGAGTTGACTTCATGCCTGTAAACATATAAGGACTCGGTCATTGTGTATTGCATATAAACGGATTATGCAGAAGATCATTTAAAAGGTCTTGGCATATCTCAGGGCTAACTCAGGACAAATTGCCAAAGTCCAGCCCTGCAATGACAAATGACTCAGTAGGCAAATATCAACAATATTTGTTGTTCCTCACAGACCTCAGATCAATAGTCTCTGTCTGTTAGTAGGGAAAAAAATATCTAAATGGTATTTTGCCAACCACCTCTCACTTTGAGAGGTAACTTTGCCACTTAAGTCATTTGAAAGTGGGTAGAGAAAAATCAAGCTGATTTAAGAACTGGATAACCAAAAAATATTATCGTAGGGAATCATCTTCAGACAGGAGTTGGAACCATACATGTGTCTTGCCTTGGTTTTCTTTCTATTTTGGCAAAAATCAGGGCATGCCCCTCACTGGAAATGTGCAACAGATTTTTGTAGTAAACAATGAGCACAGGAGGATTGCACATCCCCACCAAAACGTTTAGCATTAAGGTTGTCACAAATCCATTGCAGTCATGGTTTGCTCAGGACAGTATTTCTTCCTTCAATCTGCTGGTTTTTTGCTTCTTCTTTCCTGGACTTTTATTTCTTAGTTGGCTCTCTGACTGTGAATTTTGTGACCAAGAAGCCTCAGTACAGCCAAGGAAGGACTTTCATCCTAGCTAGTCAAGACTTGCTGCTGCTGCAGCTGCATTGCAAGTATTTTGATGGGCCACTTCAATGCAAAGGATGGAACTGGTCTGATGAACCATGTGAAGGACAAAGTGCAAAGTGGATTTAACTGTCACCTACAAATTATATGAAGTTCATCAGACATTAGAAGAAAACCAGCAGCAATTTTGAGTAGTGTTAAAGATCATGAAGAACAAACAAGTGTTGGGGCAGACAGGGAAATAGCCTGCTTGAAGTAAATCAAAGAAAATAACATATTTCAAACAGCCACTGATTAGAGCCAGCGTGCAGGTCTGTCATTGTTCCCAGTGTTTTGCAGCATCTGCTAGGAAGAAACTAAAGGCACATAACGGAAGCTACGGCCTTAAAGGTCTTCAGCTGAAGAGCAAATTACATGTTCTACTGGAAATACCTACTAATGCTCTGTTAAATGAAATTAATAAGGATGGAGCTCCTCTCCGATGCGGAATGGCTGAAAGAATTGGGGTTGTTCAGCAAGAAGAAAAGGAGGCTTTGAGGTGACCTATTTTCAGCCTTGCAGTACGTGAAGAGAGCCTGTAACAAAGATGGAGAGACTATTTACAAGAGTGTATAGTGACAGGACAAGGGGCAATTGCTTTAAATTGAAAGAGGGCAGATTTAGATTAGATATTAGAAAGAAATTATTTACTCTGAGGGTGCTGAGGCACCAGAACACATTGCCCAGAGAAGCTGTGGATACCCTATCCCTGGAAGTGTGCAAGGCCAGGCTGGATGATGCCCTGAGAAAACCTGGTATAGCAGAAGGTGTCCCTGCCCATGGCACAGGTTTGGAACTAGCTGATCTTTATGGTCCCTTCTAACCCAAACCATTTTAGAATGTCATAATGTCGTATAATGAGGATTAAAAAGATCAAGTGTAGGGCACTGCACTGGGGGTGGAGTAACCCCAAGTACCAGTACTGTTTGGGGACTGACCTACTTGTGAGCAGCTCTGCAGAGAAGGACTTGGGGGTCTTGGTGGATGACAAGTTGACCATGAGCCAGCATTGTGGCCAGGAGGGCTGGTGGTATCCTGGAGGGCATTGGGAAGAGTGTGGCTAGCAGGTTGAGCCAGGTGATCCTCCCCCTCTCCTTTGCTCTAGTGAGGCCACATCTGGAGTGCTGTGTTCAGTCCTGGGTCCTCAGTACAAGGAAGACAAGGAACTACTGGAGAGGGTCGCAGAGGCCCACAAAGATGATTCTGGATCTGGAGCATCTCTCTTATGGGGAGAGACTGTGGGAGCAGGGCATGTCTAGTCTGGAGAAGAGAAGGCTGAGATGGGATCTCATTAATGCATGTAAATACCTCAAAGGTGGGAGTCAAGAGAATGGTGCCAGACTCATTTCAGTGGTGCCCAGCAATAGGACAAGAAGTAATGGACATAAACTGAAACAAAAGAAGTTTCACCTCAACATGAGGAAGAACTTCTTTATATTGAGAGAGGCAGAGCACTGGAACAGGCTGCCCAGAGAGGTCATGGAATCTCCCTCTCTGCAGACATTCAAAACCCACCTGG
Source organism: Scytalopus superciliaris (assembly GCA_013400415.1). Classification (NCBI taxonomy): domain Eukaryota; kingdom Metazoa; phylum Chordata; class Aves; order Passeriformes; family Rhinocryptidae; genus Scytalopus; species Scytalopus superciliaris. The sequence goes on from VXBX01005867.1 coordinate 164,749, forward strand.
GAAAAACATTCCTGTGTCACCTGCTCCAGGTGACCCTGCCTTAGCAGGGGGGTTGGACTAGATGGTCTCCAGAGGTCCTTTCCAACCCTAAAAATGCTGTGATTCTGTGATTCTGTGATTCTGTGATTCTGTGAGGTATGGTTTAGCCCGAGCATGGAACATCTGAAGGTATCAACAGTTTCATTGTTGTGATGGATCTAGAGCATGTTTTCTGGAATGGAGTGTATTTAATTGTAGCACTGGCTGCTAACAGACTGCAAAAGTCAAAACAAAACAAATGAATGCATTACACACAAATGGTTCCAAGTCTTTTTAATGAAAAGACATAATTTTAACTCAGTAATTTTGTTATATGTTAGATTTCTGGCTTGTGCTCTGTCCTTTAGCCTGGAGAAAAAAAAATATATGTGGTTATTTGACTCTTGCAAAGGTTTGGAAAAGAGCTGTATTTCTCTTCTTCAAACACAACATGGTTTGGTCACTTTTGCCTTACATATATAATATTTCTTTCCAATTGGGAAAATACTTATGAAGACAGTAGCATATAATAACAGCTGTTGATGCACACAGGCAAGTCAATCACGAAAAGCACTGTTCCTTTTCACTCTTTTACTGTATTGAAACATCCCTCCTATGCATGCTGACATTTACTGGTTGCAAGATCTGGTTGCAGCTTTCCTCCAGATACAGGTTCATGGGGTGCTTTTCCTGAGGACAAGTGTGTTTTCTAAGAACTGCTTTCAGTTATGGCAAAAGGTTGAAGCTACAGAGCTGTCAGAACACCTCACTAGCTCTTCCTACTTCACCTTTCCAGGAACAGCCACTTGCTTCACCATCCAGAAATCTGAGATTGTCATAAACCAGAAACAAAGTAAGTCAGAAACAATTTCAGTCATAAACCATTTCAGTTTGGGAAAAAGGGCTGGGAAAGAAGTAGGTTTACAAATCCATCAGAAATGGATGGCTCCATGAACAAAGCATTCTCTAGCTGAGACTCTTGGCTTTCCAGACCATTCTTTATATCCCTCATTCCTTCTGAGTAGCTGACTTTGACACTTCTTATGAAATTTCCCATTTTAAATGGACCTACAACTGTTTTTTATGAGTTAATTGAAAAATACATCTTGGACTTTTACTAAATACCTTTAACAGTACATAAACCACTAGCTGTCTGCATTGAAAAAGACAAAAAGGAAGATACCTTCCTTGGAAGCTGTTTTACAGCCTCCAGGATTGTTTTTACATTCTTATTCCATTGTCTTACGCCATGTGAAGTGCAAGCAACAAAACAAAGGGCAGAGAGGACACCTTGGTTAAGGGAGCATCTTGCAAGTGGTGTGCACATGAAAAAAGATGTGTATTAGAGTTCATGTCACCTGTTACTTATGGTACAGTTTCTTACTTCACCTATGTAAAAGGGTGGATTTGATACTGGTGAAAAAGGGAACCATCTCTCTGCAATAGCTGCTTTTGTGAGAAATGGTGAGAAAACAAATGTTCTTGTGAGATTCTGTGAAGAAACATATTATGCCTTGAAGAGCTCTGTTCCTTCCCAAATAACAGGCAGAGGTGTCTGGGGAGCAGGTGGGAGGAAGAGGTGAATTACCAGTATAGGCAAGATGGCCACTTTGTGCTGTGAGAGGCAACAATGTAAGCTGAGGTCCCTCTTGCAGCTGAGACAGGGAAGGAGAAAAGTGAGAGAGAGAGAGAGAGAGAGCAGTCTGGCACTACCCTGCGGCTTATCTAATCACCCTGCAATGTAGACTTGAGTCTCTTCAAGGCTTGACTGGAACTTTATTAGCATATATTAAAGTTTTTGCCATAAATAAGCCAGAAAAATATGCCAAAGGAAAGAGAATAAAGGGAAATTATTTTAGGTGAGAAGATTTAACACTGAACTTTTCACTTCCATCAGTTAGCCACAGGGCATAGGCTCAGACCCAAGCAAGTGCAACTGCACTGCTGCTTCTCTCTTACTTGGAGTTTAAAGGTTGGCTGGATGTCACATTCTGGTCACACAGTACCCTTAAAGCTTTAAAACTTGGAAACACTCAGAATAAAGATTCTGTCCTTCTGTTAACTTTCCACTCGTTTGTGATTTTATGTGACACTTTCACAGAATCACAGAATATGCCCAGTCCTCTAATTTGTCAAGGTGTCTCTGCAGGGCTTCCCTGCCTTTGAGGGAGTTAACAACAACTCAAAGTTTTGTGTCATCTGCAAACTTGCTCAGTATCCCTTCCAGTCCTGCGTCCAAGTAATTTATGAGTTGAAGAGCACAGGGCCTAAGATGAAGCCCTGTGGAACCCCATTAGTGACAGGTCACCAGTCTAATGTCACCCCACTCACTATGACCCTCTGTGCTCAACCCACGAGCCAATTGGTCACCCACCACATGATGTGCTTATCCAGCTGCGTGCTAGACATTTTGTCCAGAAATGTTAATTTACATAACCTTTTGTTTAGGTACATTAGTGCATATATAAGGCTCTAAGTTTTTGACTCTTGCATGTCCTTGAGTCTTTGGGATTGGCTTTCTGAACTTTTTTCCCCAAGTCAAGCTCATGTGTAGAAGCAGGTAGCTGATGTGACACAATCACTTCTTGCTCCTGCTTCCTTATTTTGGGAGTATGAGGGGCTCTCCCTGCACCAATCCATGTGGAAGTTTTAGAGCATTGCAGCAAAAGAAGTTTCTTTCCTGAGACATATCTTGTTCTAATTGCCACTCCAGTATCTGCTCAAAGACTGCTCCCTGCCAAGCTCACCGAGGTGATGGCTACTTCCCTCTATTTGATTATGTAGATCTGGTACTGTAGAGCATTAAACTCATTCAATACAGTCCTATGAATCATAGATGAAACTCAGAGCTGTTCCAATCTGAGATGACTCACTCAGTTTTTGGATAGTATAACATGGAGGTTCCTTAAAGAAATAATTCACTTTCTTTTCTAAAAAAAGAAATGAAGAAAAAGAATAGAACGAAAACACAGTTCAGGTAAACACACATACTTTTAATTCTCACTTCTTTAAAAAAAGTATCTTTTCTCTAGTTGTATTACTGAATAATTGAAGGCACCACAGATATACAACTTAACTTACTTTAGCACAGGAAAATTGAAAAAGCAATTTAGTTTAGAGGCAGTAAGAATGGTCAGATATGTCCTCTATTTCTATTTTTTAACAGTAAAGACTATGTTTCTCTAGTTTCTTTTTTACTGACATTGAGTCACCAAAATGTTCTTCCCCTGATCCCTCAAGAAATCCAGCTCCATTTTCTTTCCAAGGCACTCCAGTTGGATGTGATGTGTGTGCTTTGGATGGAGGTGGAATTTGGGTAGGGGAAGATGATGAAATGTCAGGAGAAGTTTAAGGGGGAAACAGCCTTTCTAAACACTTCAGTATTCATGGAGTTTGGCAACACTGAACTAACCACTGAGACATAAGCCTTGTATCTCATTTCTCTGGGCAAAAATGAGGGATTATTTTTGGAACTCTGTGGATTTTATGGGTGTTCCAGTCTTTCTTTAGAAACTATTTCAGATACATTATTGAAACCCCTTTTTTCTTCGTTGTTTTCACATTGGTCTTACAGATCTTATTGGTCATAGATCTTAACTAACATAAAATTAACCTCTGTGGCAAATATTGATGGCTTTCTGTGCAGAGATGGGTTATTTTCATGATGCTTTCTCACTCAGATGTCTGTGCCATTCCTTGCTATCTTGTAAATGACAGTCAGCAAATAACAAGTCCACTGTGTGATTAGGTTTCACTGCCACTCCACTAAATAGTACAGCTTGAGATCTGTAAATTACCTACACATCTCCTGGAAGGCAGCCATGTAATTGAGACCTGACTACTCAAGGCAGCCATCAGCAGTGCTTACTTTACATTTACAAACAGATCAAGGCAGTGTTTGGTGACAAGGCCATTTAATTTTCTTCTTGGAGCCTTTCTACCACCTTTGCAACACCCTCCTGGAGATGCAGAGTGCCCATGTGGATTTGGCAACACAAAGACCTCTCCTGACAGAACTGGAGGAGCAGGAGATCCATGGAAGTTTTCTTTTAATTGATGCTAAGCAAGGTTTAGCTGATGCAAATGCAATGGCGTCTCTTTAAATGACAGTCCATCATTGTCTGGACAATGACAAAGAGATGCATGATGCTGGAGCTGGCAGAAACTGAGGAGAAGATCAGTGAACAGTTTAAATGTAGAACATTTTAATAAGGAACATACTTTTACCATGTAGGGGTCAAATACTGGAAGAGGTGGCGCAGAGAGGTTGCAAAATACCTGTCCTTGGAGACACATCCTTAAGAAACCTGATCTAAGTAGCCATGTTTTGAGAAAAGGGCTAGACTCGATGGCCTCTGGACGTTTCTTCCAACCTAGACTGTGATTCTAAGTTTCTGTTGCTCAAGGACAAAACCTGTGGGGAAAACACACTGGCATACGTGTTGACTGTGTTTTCCTGAGAAGTAAAATATGTTGTATAGGGGGACAGTTTTAGAAATATAATGTTTTAATGTCTGATTATGATCCCAAAGTTTTAATGTTTCTCTGCCATATTGATTACAAGGTTGCTGCAAGAAACCATTGGACAACATGGCTAGACAGAAGTTGAACAAGATTTTATTATTTTGTGGATGCATGTGTTTTGTTAGAGAAACAGAGAACATCTCTCTCTTGCTTTTCCTCTTCAGTCTCTCTCTGGAGTATCTGGTTCCCTACTCTCTACTAGGAGAGTCCCTGAGCTGGGTTCCCTCAGATGCAGTCAGTCCAGGGAGTAACTGCATCAGGGATTTCCCTTTACACTTCTGCTGTCTAATCTCTGTTCCTATGAAATTTCCCCACTTTCTTTACAGGACGTTCACAAAGACCTGCTGAATTTTGCTGGGAAGCACAAGGAGTCTGCACCAACCAGGGTTGATGAATATAGATTTAGTTCTTGTCCTCTCACTGTTCAGTGGCTATCATTGATTGCAGCTGTAGGTTAGACTGACTGTAGCAAAAATAAAAGATAGAAAAAATGAGGAAAGCTTGGCTCAGAGTTTTGGGCTTGGATATCCGTGTAAGATATGGTGGACATCAACATGTGAATAAAAAAATAGTTTTATTTTTAAAATATAAATGAAGATGATATAAATATTAATCAATTATTATCTCTGTGTAGATTAATGCTGCCATAAGCAGCCTATCTATGTGCTTTACTTGGAGCTTTTGTACCCTGAAACCATGGTACAAATTGGAGATACTACAAGACTAGGATCTTGTCTACACAGATTTTGGTTTCTCATGTGATCCAATTTTTGCCATGATTAAACAACAGGAATATGAAATTTGCATAGGCATTGCCAATGTTTAGCTTGAAAACTTGAAATGAAGAATATATTAATCTTATTAAGTGAGACCTGGTTTTAAACTGTATCAGGGAAGCAGAGTCTGTATGAGATGAAAACTTGAAATTCAACTACACAGTATTTGAAAAGCAAAGAAAAATTTCAAGAAGAGATGTTTATTTCATCTTCATACATGCATCACTAACCAGCTGTACAAATAGTATGCCAGCAGCATGTTGTCAGATTAAGCAGGCTAATTAAACCTTATTACTTTGTTAGGCATGGCTCATTAAACAGTCACCGTGTAACTCCTTACAGAAGTTCAGCTATGGCAACAGTCCTAACCAAGTGAAAACATGAGACTAGGGTTTTCTTTAATATCAATTACAAAAATTGACATGGTTGTCTCCCTTGAAAGTTATAAACACAGTGGACCAGAACAGAACAACCTTGCACAAGAACTGTGTTTATATTAGACCTAAGAGCAAAATTGTGTTTCTTTAGTAAATGTGCTAAAAAGAAAAATGAAACAAGCCAGTGAGAGACATCCAGAACCAGTGTTTGCATGTCTTATGCAAGATTTTACATTGCTGTTGTTAAAAAGCCTATTTTAAACCAATCATTACTATTAAAAAAATTTAAAAAATTAAATAACAAGTACTTAGGATCAGTAACACTTTTTCATGGACAAACTTTCTACTAGCACAACTAGAGTTTTCAAAGTTGGAGTTTTAAAATTTCACTCTTCTAGTAACAGCAGGGCTCCTGGATGACTTGGCCTGCAAATATCAAATACCTTAACATTTCTTTCAAACTTCTGCCAAATATATTCACGAAGTACAGATGATTACTAAGACATTTTTGTTTTGGTTCATAAACATGGATTTAAAAAAAATCTATTTCCAGCCATTCTGGTTTAAGAAGTTCACTTTCCACACAATGCACAAAACTGTGTATTTAGTGCATAAATTCTACAGTTTTTCTTGGGATCAATAAATACAATACATATAAAGAAAATGTCTCCTTTCTTTCCTGAGATTTTAGACCTGAGCTATTGTTTGCAAGGCTTACTAGTATGAAAATGGTAACACAACCATTTTACACAGCTCTTTATAACTTCTCTAGTTGAGAGTGCTTTTTACATAGGTAACTATTAGAAGAAAACTAAGGCAAATCTTGAAGACATTTTAAAATTGTGAAACACTAAGTTTGCTATTCTGAAGCAAGGATTTTAATGGCAGTCAGAAGCTGAACTCCTGCTATATTGTGTTTGACTGACATGAGAACCTCTGTTTTATCAAGATTAAATAAGAATCATAGATCTGTGTGTCTTCTGGATAATTTGAAAATACCATTCATCACCTGCAGCTTCTATTATCCTTGCTTGAAATGGATATGCTTACGGCTCAAATTATGCAAATTATTAAAAACTCATTAGAGTAAAAAGGTTCCCATTAATCTCCATCTACGGTATAAATGAGCATGTGGGTTCTGTCAAATGATATAACAGAGCTAAAAAATATAGTTTTTGGAAAGTAAATGCAGGGAGGATTCTTACATGAACCACCACCAGACTGAGTGTGGCTTACCTTCCATAGATCTTCCTTCCCTGCTATCCTGAAGGCCAGGGACGGGCAGACCTTTCAGTCCTGTTGCAGGAATGGAATTTCATGGAAAACTCCGACTGCAACCACGCATGTCTTCAAGACATACTTTAGTTAAGTTCTTCAACCTAACACTGAGTACTGCTCCAGAGCCACCACCCCTGGCTCCTCCACAATGACTGCATCCTCTCAGCTAGAGTTTGGTGCCAGAGTAAGCACTGGTGCATTTTGGAAATGCATATACTGTCTTTGTGGATGTGACATGAAGACAGCCTTGGGCCAGCCAATACGTCTATACCGGAGATGTTTTTTTTAATGTAGATGTTATAGACCTGGAGTGGGGTGGCTGTGACTGTTCTGCAAATGCTTGGTTCAGGTCCTCCTTCAGCCAAGGTTGACATTTTGCTGCTTTGAGATAGTGCCATTGCTTTTCTTTCAAAATAAAAGGAGTTTTGTAAAAGCTCTAGAAAATGTTTCTATAGAAACAGGGCAGGCATTACATTCTCAGGGCATGGACAGAACTGCCTGCAAGGCATGCTGAGTATTTGTTGATGAAAGGAGCTTGGCAGCTTGTAACAGAAGCACTTGGAGTAAAATATTAGGAAAACAGACACATGCGCAGGAAGGAAGTTGGATATAAAGCAAAGTAGCATTGTAGGCAACTTTTGCACCTTACTCTGTCCAGAAGCAGGCTGAAGTGGTGGAAAAGCACTTGGCTTGCAGAACCTCTGTTGACCTCCCTGGTAGGACAATGAACCTCTTCTTCAAGCTACCACCTGTTGAGAAAAGAATAATTGAAGCAAAGAGAGGCAGATTTTGAAAGAGTTTCAAAATCAATCCCTGTTGACTTTCAACAAGAGAACAAATACAAATGAATGTCTGAGCAGCAAAAACATTTGTGTTTCTGTCTCTGTCACAGTTTTGTCACTGTACTGAAACATGTTTTGGTTCACCTCAGTCATGCATGGACTCCGGAATTAGCCCCAATCCTTGCATCTAATTCTTTACAGTGCTGAGTCTCTCTCCTGTTACTTTCTGCTTCAGCTGGCCCTCCAGATGCACAGTCCAGGCTTCCTCTTCTGTTGTGACTAAACAGAAAGCCTAAGAGAGTGGGACTCTCTGAACTGCTGCCAAGTTCATTTGCGGGGAAAAAACAAGTTGCACTTAACTACTTCTTCAGATCTGCTTTTCATAGAAGAGGAAGTTAGCTTGGTTTAGCCTGTTGTAACAGGTGCCCAAGTGGCATAATGAAAAAAATTAAAGCTCCAGAGCAGGTCATAACACACCTCAGGAGGTGTTTTAGCACTTATGTCACTAGCTGGCAATAAGCTAGGAAGGTGTATGTGGTAGTATGGCTGCTCATGGCCACAGACCCCTCCTCTTCAACATGTCTTTGCAGATTGTAATTATGCATGTTTGGGGACAGCAAACATTAAAGCCAGCTGGCCCTGCGATCACTGACTTCTACCTTCTCTGCATGTCTACATCACCATTTATCTGTGTCCTACAGTAATTTTTTTGATGCATGTAATGTTTAACAGAAGTGTAAATGTTTGAGGCCAAGAGGTCTTGTTGGCTTCTGAGTAGTGACCAGTGTATTTCTACTGTGTAGAAATAAAAGATGACATGTTGATACATAAGTGGAGTCTAGTAGGCTGGCTAGTGTGGTGGTCCTTGCAGCTCCCTCACCCTGGCCTTCAGAGCATAGCGCTGGGCAAAATTGTGTCTCCAGATGAACAGTTCTATGCATCTCAGGTAGGATATAGGGCAAAGTAGCTGTTCTTGGCACCAAAATATAATTTCCAATAAATATTTGTTCAGGATCCTTTTGGATGTAACACTCCATTCTACTGACCAGGTGGGTCCTGTGGTCTTTGCTCTCTGTTTGGAGTGAAGAAATGTGGACCTATGCATACAACATCCAAGAACATTAGCTTCATCAGCATTCACCTTTGTGCTTCTAGGTAATATGTATTTGAAGCCATGTAATGTTTAACAGAGGAAAACAGCAGTATGAGTAAAGCAACAAGAAACAGCACAACCCATATGAGAGCAAGAGCCTTCTGAATGTAAGTATCCAGTTATCTTTACCTTGATGATTTTCATGCAGCTGTCTGGCATTTAGCTAAGTGAGTCATAAAGCTCATCTGCTTTCAAGGATGAAACCTGGTTTCTAAGCACTCAAATGACAGCTGAACTTAATTTCAAGAAATATTGAATAGAAAATTCTGTGAATACATTATAGAAGCTCCACAAAGTATAACTCTGCTCTGAATATTTATCCCAAATAGATCAAAAACATTTGTGAGAAATCTGTTTAAATAACAATGGGGAAGTATTCTGACTTCTTAACTGTCAATTAAGAAAAATGTTAAAACCAATTACTAATTTTTCCTGAAGCTTACAACCAGATAACCAAAACTGAGGTGAATGAGTAAATGTCTTACTTACACCAAGATGGTCTGGACAGAATACACAAATTGGTTTTGCTATGCTAACCTCCCCTGTAAATCCCAATTTGCTCAGATCACATAGAGCAAAACTGCAGAAGGACAAGCTGGCTCCTTTTTACCCAGATTTTAGTGGCCAGAGTGCTAACATGAGGTGGAGAAAATACTGGTAAACATCTCATCTGCTCTGCTGAGTGCCCTTTGAGTCTTTGAGTGCCCTTACCAGTGACTGGGAGTCAAGCAGGTAACTTGTGAACTTCTGCACTGAAGGTGTGTTCCATTTCAACTAGAACATTAGGTGAAGGCTATCTGGAGTTACTTTTTTAGTTATTGGTGCAATCATTTCAGTGGGAATAGCTCTTACCCATTTTCTGACAGGTTAAGCATCTTAGACACTAGAAATCATCCCAACACATTTTTGGTCTAACTGGTAAAAAAGAAAGCAGCAGACAAACAAACAGAAAACTGGGCACAGTCACTAGAAATATTCAAGATGCCAGGATCCAGATTCACTGCTGAGTGCTACTCTGCCCCATTTACCTTACAAAAAGAGGCTTTTCTGCTTATACAAAGTTTAGAAGGACAGGAGAGGCCAAGCCCACACCAGTGACCTTACCCCCCTATGACCAGATGGGGGATACACACAGGAAGGAACCTATCTCAAACACATGCGACATGAATGGTCATTTAAAATAAAGAAACATATTCTAACCTAGTCAGGTATTGAAACAGAAAAATTTTACCAGCTCTCATGATTAGTCAGTTTGTATGTTAAAATGAGTCAGGAATATGAGAAAATATCACTTTTGAATGCTGCAATCTTATATTGTTTTCCATTGACATAGTACTGTCATTTAACATAAGCCTCATTCAACCCCTAATAGCATAATAATCCCAAAATTCCTAAGAGATGAATATAAAAGAATTAGTCAGAATATTTCTGATGTGCTGCCTTGCCATAAAATGGATTTACACAGAGATAAAAACAAATGAAAAAAAGGCTTTCCTCTTGTTCTCTCCCTCTGACTCTTATTTTTCTTTAATACTCACTTGCTTCTTTCTTCCTTCAGTAACAAGGAACTTTTGTAGCTGGAATAAAGCAGAAATGAAGTAGACAGCAAAAGAATGCATAGGAATTACAGATAAACTCAGAAGGATTTAAAAAAAACACTTCCATAGTAAAGAAGCATGTCAAGGTGTAACAGTAATTACCAACTGAAGGCAGTAGCAGATAGAAACACGAGATGTCGATACAGCTGCCTCCAGCATCCGAGATCATTTTGCTCTCTGTCCATGCAGTGACTGTGAAGAATGATGAAGGCCACCCTCCCACTGTGCTTGCTGGTGGCCATGCTTCACTTCAGTGTCCACAGCCTGACCCAGACTGACCACCAGAGTGACCATCCCAAGGCAACTGACACCCAGGACCAGCATTCCCACGAGGGAGATCCTCTTGAGTCCTGCCAACGAATAGTTCCCAGCAACACAGACTTTGCCTTTCAGTTTTACAGGCAAGCAACCACCCAAGAACCTGGCAAGAACATTTTCTTTTCCCCAGTCAGCATCTCTGCTGCCTTTGCCCTTCTGGCCCTGGGCTCCAGAGCCACCAGCCAGGCTCAGGTACTGGAAGGGCTTGCCTTTAACCTCACCAGCACTCGGGAGGAGGAGATACATGACGGCTTTCGTCATCTCCTCCTCTTGCTGAACCGCCCTGGCAGCCAGATGCAGCTGAGTATGGGGAACACCCTGTTCATGGACAACCACCTGAAGCCACTGAAAAAATTTCAGAAGGACATCAAAAAACTGTACAGAGGAAAAATTGTTTCTAGTAATTTTCAGAATTCCACTGAAGCTAAAAAACATATCAATGATCACGTAAAGAATAAAACCCATGGGAATATAAACCAAGTACTTGAGGAACTTGATCCAAACACTCTAATGGTAGTTGTTAACTACATTCATTTCAAAGGTAAGTTACATAGACGCTATTTACTGCAGTACCTGCTTTACCTGCACTGAAAGAAATATACCAATATCCCAAGTTATTTCTGAATAATTTTCAAAAGAAAAGCAAGCGTTTAGATGAGGCTATGATGACAAAAATATTGAAAGTTCTCACACTTTGAAACCTCTTCCACATCTAATTTTTTCTGGTGTATATCTAGACTTCTAAGCATAAAAGTCTGTTTATTTGCAATCTTCAAGTAGAGGGAACTGCCAGACCACGACAGAGTCATGCATTGTTAATTTTTTCTGCCAGGCTTCATCTAATTATTTTATTTTAAAAATTAAAATGTTTTCACATGCTGTATGAAGTAGAAAACTAAATTCCAAAGATCTGATTAAAAAAAATCATCAAAAATTTCGATTTACTTCCAGTCCATGTCTGCTAAATGGGTAAGTACCTCTGGAGTTGAAATCCAAATGTTCTACAACTTGTCATCACATTATACATATCCCAAGAGGTATTTGTGAAAACATTGCTTTGGCAATGATTAACTTCTTGGAGGTTATATTGGTAGCAGCATTCAGGACATATATAAAATTTCCACCCAGAAAGGAATGCTTGAAAATAGATGAACTTTCAGCAAAACAGATTTTATTTCAACTACTTTATTAAATTTGGGTGCCCTAGTCTCAGATGCTCTAGTCTGAATAGCATACCAGAGTATATTTCTTTTCTGGAGGGCAAGAAGGAAAGCATGAAGTAATCAGAATACTCTGGGATTTGCATCCCATTATTTATTTTTCAAATTTTGTTTATTTCAAGTCAATATTAAGAAAAAAACCCCAAAGGACATACAGAAGAGCAAGCTGTAATCCTTGACTATTTGTTTAGCAAGTGACCTCTTTTAATATAAGATATCACAGAAAATTCAGTTGAATAAACATCAAGGGAAAACCATTTTGAAGATCAAACACCTTGAAGCCCTGTTCCATTTACCAAAATGCAGTTATGTTCTGGTCCAAAGGTTTGGGTTGCTCTGACATGTAAGCTTTTCCTTAGTTCTACAAGATGAAGAATATACGAAAAAGCTTGTAAGGAGCTTAACATGTTACCTTTTGAAAGGCAGACATCTGCTGTGAAACCTGCTTTACAAGCAATATTCTGAAACCAGACAGCAACTCTCTGGATCCTGGTCAGTTTTCATTTGCTTCAAATAAAACATAAGGTAATATAAGGAAGTTGCTTCATTTAGTTTATCTGATTTAGAAGGGTGTTGTACAAATCCATACAAAATTTAATCTGGGATATTTAATTGTTACTGAACACAGTACAGCAAAGATGACAGGGAAGAAGATCTTTAATAAACTTGGAATATCTTTTATCTTCAAATATGAGTGCAAATCTTCAGATACAATTTTAGCTAGTGTGCATTAGTCTGGACTCTATTAGGATATCCTCTTTGAAGTAAATATTCAATTGCATTATTTCTCTTTTGATTTTAAGCCTACTGGGAAAATCCTTTCAATATTAGGGGGACTCACAAGGATTATTTCCACGTGAATGCGAAGACCTCAGTTGAAGTGAAGATGATGACTCGAGATGGATTTTATAAAGCATACTCTGACAGGAAGCTGTCTTGTGAGGTGGTGCAGATTCCTTACAAGGGAGATGTTGCAGCATTGTTTATCCTGCCCAATGAAGGAAAAATGAAACAGTTGGAACGTGCCCTGACAAAAGACACAGTGTCTAAATGGGAAAAATCACTTCAAAGATGGTAAATATAGAATTTTGATTTGATGATTCAAAGTAATTAGAATCTGAAGTCTGAATACCGTAATCAGCCTGTGCTGTTGAGGGGAGGTTTGAGTAATGGAATATGTGTCAAGGGTCAGACCAAATTATTTGATGATTTGATATTTTCAGCAAAAATTAGAATCAGCATTGCCTTGTGGTGAGAGAAGAGGTCTGTGAGCTGGGAAATTTAATTTTTTTCCCCCTATACATTTTCTAGCTGGTACTAAGTGTCTCCATTTCCCTTGTCTCAAGCACATTATGTTAAAAGTGGTAATACTGTGTCATAGCTGCCAGATCCCTCAGAGGGAAGATACTTCAGAGGGAATGGAGTGTGAATTGCAAAAAACCCCAAACCGTTAAGGTTAGAAAAGGAATGCAAACTTAGTCCCAAAAATGCTGGCAACACCACTGCTTGCTGTCTTATCAAGTGACTGTGTTGCAGAATCATACAAGAAAGCCCAACTGATGTCTTTCTCCTTCCATACTTTCCTATCCTCCAAATCATCATCTTCCCATCTTCTTTCTCTTGCCATCTTTTTAGATGAAAAGACTAACATTTTAAGACAGAAGAACCACCAGCAAGTTGGGAATCTTCAGTCCAAGGCACACTTTGATCCCAGTAACTACCATAATTTTCTTTTGAACTGACAGGAGGATAGAAGTGCATATTCCCAAACTGTCAATTTCGGCCACCTATGACTTAAAGAAGATCTTAATGAATCTGGGTGTAACTGATGTGTTTTCTGATCAGGCTGATCTGTCTGGAATCACAGGAAAGCTTGATGTGAAGGTTTCAAAAGTAAGTTTGTCAGCAGAAACAACAGTCTGTGGATTCCTTAACACTCAATTGCCTTACCCTAAGCTAAGTTGTGAAATTTTACTTATTGCTAGGGTTGGCTGATACTCTGAAATAGAACATTTAGCTGATAAAATCACTGTAAACTCCCTCAGACTTCTCCAAGATCTGAAGATCTATCTTTTGTCTGACAGGCAAAGGTAGAAGGTGGGTGGACGGGTGGGTTTAGCATTTGACCTGAAAACTAAATACAGCACATTTTCTGCATGTGAAAGATGTGTCCATGGAGAACTCTGCTGGGGATGTGTTGCATCAGCATATCTACCAGAAAAAGAGGCCTTTTTCTAACATACATTCTATAGTTTTAAAGAATTTTAAAACTGCTGTTACCATTGAAGGATCTGATGAGTGCTAATAATGTAAGATGGACCAGACTTGAGGAAAACATCCCATTTACTGAAAACAATGTGAAGATAATGTGAAGATAAGATAGGTGAAGATAATGTTGAAGACAGACATTCTGAAAGTAGCACTTACAATGTTCTAACATTTTGGGGCTAGTAAAAGAAAAAATCTTAAAAATGGCCCAAAATAATCTAACAAAAAAATTGGTATCAAGGTTGTAATGTACTGGCCAAATTGCAATACATGTGCTGTTAGGAATACACACAGAGCAGTTCTGGAGCCCGACTTCCTTTCCCATTGAAACTTTCATTCCTTGTGAACTCAAATATTTAATTAATTCCACAAGGTGTGCAGTTGCTAAGGTCCGCATTGGATACACTTGCAGAGAGGATCACTGAATGTGAGAATACTTGCTTATTGAGACAACATTGCTAGAAAACCCACCATGGGCCGTGGTGCCTTTCTTCCTGGTTCCTGGCCTACAAGCAGTTTTTGTGAAAGGCAGTTGTTGAAGTAACTTAGTGTTACTTTGAATCTTTTCACTCTGCGTGCTCCACATACACTAATTCATGATGTGTTTTATTGTAGGCTGCCCACAAGGCCCTGCTGAAGATACATGAGAATGGCACAGAGGCTGCAGCAGTCACTAGCATGGATTTTCTTCCTCATTCTCTTCCTCCTGTTGTTAAATTCAACCGTCCATTTTTGCTGTTGATTGTTGATCAGTATACTCAGAGCATCCTCTTCATGGGGAAAATTGTAAACCCAACTGCAGAATGACTGATCAGTGACTGGTCTTATTGATTTGAATTGTATTGAATTGTAAAATTATCATTCATTGTGTTCAAAATTATACTAATAATTTTCTTTGTTCAAAGAAGTAGATAAGAGTGTGTCATCCTTAAAAACATTGTTCTTGTTTCCTCCTTCAGTAGAAAGCAACCACTGACATACACCTATTAGTGAATTATAAAGAATTTTATAAATCAACCTTTCAGTGATAAGTACCATGTTTGAAAAGCAAGGTAATATCCAGCTGAGATAACCCTCCCTGTTTCATCCTGTGGGATGAGCTGCAGATGTTTGAGTGAGAAACATATTTAATGCTGCTCGGGGTATAGCAGCATGGACTTCGGTTAAAAAATCCCAGATCCTTCTCAGTGTGTTGAACCTCATTAAATGTCTTTCAATACAATGACACAGGTGATCAGGAATTTAATGTTTTAAATCAGAAGTTTGAGTCCATAATCTCATGAGGTCAATTTAATAACAGAGTAATTAGTACCCAAGGAGCCGCTCTCTAGAGCCCAATCTCTCCAAGGCAACCTCTCCAACTGTTAGCTGCCCACACCAGTCTATGCAGTTAGAGAATTTGCCTTGGGTACAGGATATTCAGGAATATTCAGGATCAGACTTGTCCCTTTCCTGAAGGCAGACAGTCTCATACCCTCAACATCCTAAACTCCAGGCTGGTCAGGTCAACCCTTGCAAAAGGAGAGCTAGCATTGGACCTGAAATGTTGGCAAGATTTTTGCCTTGGAAAATGTAAATACAAGCCTGCCCTTCCATGAATGGAGAGTGAGTTTGGTGAATAAACCCAAATGAATTCTCTGCAAAATACACTGCTGAGTAGGTAGCAGCCAAACCAATTATAGCTTCTGACATTGATAGGTTTTCCAGTAAAAGGAACGAATAGCTTCAAATCACACAACGGGAGAGTCAGTCACTTTCAGACCAGGCCTAGGCACTTCCTTTGAAGGTCAAGTCTTTTGCTCTCCTCTATGACATTCACAGCTGATGGCATCTACCCACAACTCTTGGCTTCTTTGAGTCCCCCTTTAATGTAACAAACTCTACATAAACACCCTAAGTGGAAGCAGTGGCTAAATCAGAGCTGGGGAATATCTTAGTCAACTAGATACATGAAAGGTGTTACTGGAATCATGTTATAGATTGAATCTTGTATTTCTTGTAAATGGAAGTTTCTGTAAATAGAAGTTTCTTGTAAATAGAAGTTCAGAAGGGATAGGGTATGAATACACAGGAGTAAAACAAACATTGAGATTAATCAGATTGCATCTATGGTAGTAAATAAAGTGCTTCAAGATCTGTTCCCTGACCATGAGGTCAAATGGCTCATCACTGCTTATATCCACATTGCTTAACTCTGCGAGTCATCCAGGCTGCTTATTGGAAATACCCACTGGCCTGTGCTAACTCCAAAAACATACTTAGCACTTGTTTGAAGAATCATCAATGGCATGTGTCTGAAATGGTACTCAAAATACAAGAATGTGAATGACTGCAGGCTGATGGCCAGGTCTGGGCCCCAGAACTGCTCAGCGTACTGGGACAAACAGCCAGAGGGAACAACTGAGGGGTCAGAAAGTGTCCCTCTGGTACTCAGCCCTATAAGATCCCCCTCTGCTGCTGATCTGCATTTTTTGAATGACACTGAGTTCCAGGTCATGCTGATAGGCCTTCACTAGCTACTTTTCAAAAATGAGGGAACTGGAGACACTTGGTCCTTCTGTGGAATAAGATCAGGAAGTTCATGAAACACCCTTCAAAACTAGTGTGAGTCACAGACTGTGAGACTCCCATATATTTAGCATAGATTTGTTTTGGTTTCTTCTGATTAGTCCTGAGCATTTGCTGTCATAGTAACTGTGCACACTTATTTTCCAAAGGCTGGTCCTCATTAAGGATTTATGCTGGTCCCCAGCAATGCTTTGATGATGCAGATGCTTCACAGTTGAGCACGCAGAAACTATCACAAAATGTCAGTTATGCAAGTTTAATTCCAGTACATTGTAATATAAATGAACTTAAATGCAATTTAAAATGTGACAAAACTTAATGTGAAAGCATAGATGTCCATCTTCTATATCCACTCTCCTTCTTAAAAATATTGAAACCAAGACTTTTGTTATGATCCAGAAATTATGTCACTGATTCAGGGACCTAGCTGCTTGCTAGGTGCAGTCTGACACAGCATACTGGAATGAGCTGGCAGAAAAAGTCCCATTGGAGATTCTCCCTTGGCAGGTGGACCCCTTGTTGAGAAAGCCTCAGCACCCAAGGCCAACACAGCTGCCCTTCCAAGTGTGCAGAGGCAGGCAAAGGTGGAGGTGATAATGTACCTAGCTTCCCACTCCTCAAATCTGACAGTGATGTTAAATAAAGCAGACCATGCCTGCAGTAATACTACTGCCAAGCTAACACTAAGAGAGATATAACCAGATCCCAGGTGATTAATTCATTCTTAAAGACAGTGTCAGACCAAAGGAAAACTCATATTTTTTGATTGCTAAAAATTTTTAGAAGTTATTTTACTGGTAAGTCAGAAAGACAAATGTTGCTATAACCTGATTAAGTAATAGCGATAGAAGCTCTCAAAGGGACAGGTAGATGAATTTAGGAGTTGTTTCTGGCATGGTACCCTGATATGAAATCTATTCGCAATTAGATCAAGAAACCTTTAATTGATTCTACTTCTTCTTTACCCATGACTGCATACAATGCTTCTTTTCTGTATGTGAGCCTGTTGTCTCTGACTGTCAACAACTCAGTGGCCACAAGCAGAGTAAGAAAACAAGCACCACAGGAGCAGCAACCACACAACAGAAATCCTTTTGGGTCCTGCCAGTGGAAAATCCTCAGGAAAACATACTCTTCATTCCAGTTTTAAAGGCAACTGACTGCCCAAGACCCTGGCAGGAGTGTTTTCTTCTCCCTGGTCAGAGGCTGGACTTTAACCTAACTGACGCTCAGGAGGACACACCATTTTTCATTTTCCATAAGTTATTTTAATTCCGGGAGCTATATGCACCATCTCTAAGTTCTTGTACCCTTCTACTTAATTAAGGTTTTTGATCTGTAGTCTTAACTACTTGAGTTTGATGGAAAAAGAAGTTCAAACTAAGATTCAATCTGAGAGCAAAATTTTGGTCTTGCAGTCTACTGACTATTACTTATTCCCTCCCCCAACTCTATTTTATTTAAGTGATTTTTATAAACTTAGTACAACTAGCTTTGAAAAGGCTCTGATAGTGTCAAGTATGTCTACAACATCAGTATCTTCACCTGGCAACTTCATGGAAACTACATCAGTAAAATCTGAGATGAGCTCTCAGTGACAGACTACCCATCTTGAATGTTAAAATGCCGGTTAATTGACTCCAGTGGAATTCACATCAGGTCTTAAATGTTCATATGCTCTTGGAAACCCTTTTTCCTTCAATGTTATGAGATTAGGTACAGAAAAAGAATAAAGCATAAAATACTGTTTTCTGAACACTGATGAAATTATCATCTGAGGTAAAATGTTTGTTAAGAAAAATGGAATCATACCCTGGTAATAATTGTATTCCCATCTGAGACATAACACAGAAGAAAGTAAAATAGATTATTTGATTCTTTTTATGCAGCTTTCATCTAGAAGACTAAGACTTTATAGGAAAATTTGGTTCAAAGATTTCTATTGCATTGCTGAAAGAAGCTGAAAACAAAATAGAAAAGGTCTAACTTCTATTCCTAGTTCTGTCACAGACTTTTGCTTAGCCTTCAGCACTTACTTCTTTCTGTCAGTCATGCTGCTTTTTAAAATGGGAGACTGAAGTACTTTCATTATTTGAGGAGAAAAGGATGAATATTTGTAAGACATGGAGAGCACATTTGGGATGCACTTCACAGATAAACATAAAAACCCAGAGAGGACTTGATTTTTATTCTAGTTACAACAGTTTTGCAGTTATACCAATTTCCTGATTTTAATGGACATATGTATGTCATGAAGTTTATTTAGATGAACTTTTGCAGACGTGCCTTGAATGATACATCTTTACAGGGCAATAAAAATGGCTGCATGAGGATTTGTCATGCTAAGTACACATTCATCTTGCTCCATCCTTATCTTGCTGAAATTTTCTTTTTGCAGTCAGAAATCCTTTACCCTGGAATACTCAAAGATATAACTTTCAAAGCTAGCATAAGAATCTGATGACCAACCAGCAACAGAAATAAGTTAATGATATAGAATGAAACTGCTCCTAGGGTAGTAGGCAGAACCAAGATGTTGCATATCTGAACAGATTCACTGGCAGACAGTAGGGAGAGAGATAATTAAATTATTCCTTAATTCCTTTTGTATAGACCATTATCAGGTCAATGGGAAAAGCATGTTTATCAGTCCTTTATATGATTTCCCTGGCTCCTGGAGCAAGAGTCCCCCTGTCCCAATCACTGCTCATCTCAAAGCATCCAGGAGCTCCATACTTTCTTCTGTGCAATTCCCCTGCATGGATGTCCTTTCTGGAAGACTGCACAAAGTTCCCAGTTTAGCCTTGCATTTCCCAGTGACGTCTGTCCTGGAGGAAGACATTTTCACCTAACAGGAATGTGCAGGGAAGTAAAAAACTACTTTCCCCTTCCTGGGTTCTCACAGACCTGCCACCAGGCAGACATGCAGGTGATACCCATGTGTGGTGGTTCACCCTCATTTTCTATTGCATTCAACAGGAGAGACACATTTTGTGAGAAACTCTATTTCTGGCACCTATGACCTAAGGAAAATTTTCAAAGGACTAGGTGTGACTGAAGCATTCATTAATGGTGCTGATCTGGGAAGCTGATTCTTTGAAAATGAGCATTTTTAGGTCTGCTGTAGCTGCTGGTCTTAACCTTACCTAGGAAGAGACTTGGATCAGGGTCAGAGAAGCTGGTGCCTGGAAGTGGTGAGCAGAGACAGAAGCAACTTTCCACTCCCTCCCTGCCATGATGAGTGCTGCTACTTGTCCTGGGAGAAAAAAGAGGAATCACTGCAGCAGCTTTGCTCTCTGGAAAGATTAGCATCCTTCAGATAGTTAGCCAAGTATTAGGACTGGGCTGGAAGATTTATGCTATCTACGTAGGCAGGCCTAGGCTTGAGAAAAATAGTTTCTCTTTTCTAGAGTTAAGCAACAGCCTACTTGCTGCTCCTGAGACTTGGTCATTTTACATGAAACTAAAATATACTTATTGGGAACTTGCACATGTCATGAAAAAACTCTTCTCTGCAGAAATATGTTCTGACTAACCCTGCTTCTGTTTTGTTAAGAGATAGTAGTTACATAGCAGTACTTATGGTGGGTTGATTCCTATGTGTAGATAAGCTGTAAGTTTACCTGGGGCAAAATCATGTACATTCAATGGAAATAATTAGTCACTGCTAATTAGGATGGGTGCCATACATCTCATCCTTAAATAACCTTCTGAATAATTCAATTGTGCCTGTTTCAGCTTCCTCTGAAAGGGAATCCAGTGTAAGGCATATACAGTATCTATATAATGACATATACTGTATGTATATAATTTCTGCTTATCCTATGCATTTATAACACAAGAGGCTAAAAGATCTCCTCTGTTCTCCCCAGCTAACATTTTACTATGGGAAAGTTTGCCCATTTCATTCTTCCATTGATCTTATTATCATGGCTATTTGTCAAGCCATGCTATACTTTGTTTTTCACTTCAGTAGTTTCTAAAATATTAATCAAAGGTCTCTCGAAAAGCTATGCAGTGTTTCAACTACCCTTTATTTAATAAAATAATGAGCCCATCAAATAATGCCATCTAGGGCATACCTGAATGGGCACTGCAGAGCAGGAATGCAGATACTGTGCTGTTCCTGACTAAACCTGTTGCTGCCTTGGGTACTCAATTAAATGGCATTGTTCCATCAGGATATCCTGTGCAGAGAGTTCTGGAACACAGTGTCCATTGCTTTGGCCCTTTCTTAGCTTTGCAGTTCTTCTCATGTTCTGTTTTCTAAAATTCATTTACCATGGTTATGCCAGATTGCCTTGCAAAGCTCTTTTGTCCACAGTTTAGTTCAAGCCCATGTGTAGCAAAGTCCCTGGTCTCTCCCTTTAGAGTCCAAGGTGCTGGCATCATTCTGCCTTACAGGAAAAAAGACTTACAATGATTGATACTCAGAAAAAAAAAAAAGCTTACTCAACCTTTGCTTTGCAAATAAATCTTATTTGCCCTGTTTAATATTTACCAGTGGACATTAACTTAATACTATGAAGCAGATGAAGAACAGGAAAGAAGCACTGTGAAAGGTCAGTCCAGTACGGTAAGTACCATATTATACTTTCTTAGAAGTCTTTGAATTTACGTTGTATGTGATCCCTGCTATTTATTGGACAGTATTTAATTCTGAGATTAATTTAGTTTGCACAGTAATTGGCAATTATTTTAGCGTCTGGAAGCATGCTCTGAATGTTTGATGCATCATTAATTAAGTGATTCTTCTTCTACCTCTAATGATGGGATGACTGGGATATGAGGTTCAGAATGAATACTCAATAGCCAGTACCAACATGCCCAGAGGAGTAAATTTGGTTGAAATCTCAATGTTCTGACCGTTCCAGGCTGATGTAGGGCTAAAGAGGGTAGGATCATTTCTCTCAAGTGTGCCTAAAGACCAGGCTACTTGCAGTCAAGAGGCCGGGAAGATAAAACAGTCTATCTCAAGAGCAGATTTGGGGAATCATGAAAAGAGTGCTTACCAGACCAAAATTAATTACCACCATCTAGAATGCCTTTTTCTCCCAATCTGATGTTTTTAGCCAACATTTCAGACATGCTGAGCACAGCTCACATACTCAGCACTTCCACAACTTATATCTCCAATGTTTCATAACAGGCAGACAGAAAAAGAGGAACCTGGAATTAACAACTCCCCATGAAAAGTTTGATGTAAGACCTAAATCTGGCATTAGACATACAGCCGGAGGCAGATTCTGGGGCAGAATCCCATGCTCCAGAATGAATATATAGGTGCTATGAACAATATTCAGATCATGTCTATTTTCCTGCAGACCCCTGCCTACTTCATGGATTTGAGTTTTAGTCATTTGAGATAATTTAGGTGAGGAACTCCATGGAGCACATGCTTTTCCAGTATGTTTCATGGTTCTTTCCCTGAAAAAGGCAGAATAAAAAACTGTGGGGTTATGTAGAATTTGCTTAGGTCAGTTAAAGGAAAAGGTCATTGAATTACATATACACAGCAAGGCAGATTCCACTGAAGCTTTTCCTGAGCTCTTGAGTCTTGGGCTTTGGACCTTTATGGATAGTTTATGTGCAATCGAGAGAGTCAATAAACTTTCTCAAGTTATCCTCAATTTGCTGAAACATTTAAAGTAGTATCTTGAAATAATACAGGTCTTGAGTCAGAGCTGCTATGAAAGGGACAGAAAGATACAAAGACTTTAAGGGCTGAGCACTGAGGTGGAGTTTATTCACAGCTGTAACTGGCTGTATCTCTGCAGTGTTTGAAAAACAAAATCATAGCAAGACCATGGGTACTACAGAAACATATCAGCAAAAGTTGGTCCCTCTGCCAAAGTACTTGCCAAATACATGGGTGCCCATAGATGAATTCAGCTGTGCACCCCAAGGCACTGAGGGAGTGCACTGAGACTGTGCTGGTCTGAGGCAAGAATAATACCACAAAAAGCCTATACACAACAGCGATTCTTCCCTGACAATGTCACATTATTGTCTTTCTTCCTTTGCTCACTGGTCACAAACCAAGGGAAATTGCTAGAAATAGACTATGCAGGAGGCCAAGTAGAAGAGTATATCTAAATAAAAGAGTAATTCTAACAACTGATATCTGAAACTCAGTATCTAGAATACAAAAACTTTTTATGCAGGAAAACAAAAATTATCTAAATCTAATGTTGCTCTGTTCTTTCTTGACAGAACTGTTCAGAAGGACAATGAAGTCTGCATTGTATTTGTGTTTGTTACTTCTTGAACTTCAAGTCCAGGGTCAACAGCAGGAAAAAAAAGTACCCCATTCCCCAGAAGACCATTCCCAGGCTGAAGGTGAAAACTTGTCTCATGTCAAGATAGCCCCCAGCAATGCTAACTTTGCATTTAGGTTTTACAAGCAGATCAGAGAGGAGGCAGGCAACAAGAACATTTTCTTCTCTCCTCTGAGCATCTCCACTGCCTTTGCAATGCTCTCCCTGGGGGCCAGATCAAACACGCTAAGAGAGCTGCACAAAGGCCTTTTCTTCAACCTGACAGAGATGGAGGAGCAGGAGATCCATGAAGGATTTCAGCATGTCCTCCAGCTGCTGAATGACCCTCACCGAGAAGTCCAGCTGAGCATGGGCAATGCCCTGTTCATAGATGATCAACTGAAACTTCTTAAAAAATTTTTGGATGATGTCACAAATTTTTATTATTCTGAAGCTATTTCTAGTAACTTCAAGAATCCTCCAGAGGCTATAAAGGAAATCAACAAGTACGTGGAAACAAAAACACATGGCAAAATTGTTGATTTAGTTAAGACCCTTGACCTGGGAACTGTGATGGTTCTTATAAACTACATTTTCTTTAAAGGTGAGTGATAAACATAGGTAGCAGTTACACGCATAACCTCTGGAAGTCCTAAAAAAAGTAACTTCTTTCACATTGTGAACCTATCCTGTCATCTAATTTAAAATACATCTTTCTATTTTTAAACTACTTAGAGAAATATTTTCAAGCCATGTATAAAAAATAATATGAAAAAAAAGAAAAGAAAAAGAAAAAATAAAAGAAACTGTAGAAGTTCTGATTAATTTCATCTCAGTTTTAAGCCAGGTTCAGAGTTGAAAATACTCAGAAAGTATGAGCTTGGGAACTTATGATCATTTGTTGAAATGCACAAGTTTCTGCGCCTTTCAACTGGTTGTGCAAGACATGGACAAACATGGATGACACTTGCATGAAAGAAATAAGCCTGGAACTTGTATGGCTGGAGTCTGTGAAAGATTTACCATTGTCTTAACAGAAAAACCTACTTCCATGGCCAGGGAACAAGCATCCCTAAACTGAGATAGGTAGGCTTGTTGCTGCCTCTACCATTCAAATACAGTATTTTAAGCATCAACTAATGTGACATGACTTTATTAGTGTCTTTTTTTTTTTTTTTTTTTAAATTTTTTACTTATTTT
>VXBX01005867.1:189117-259129 GCA_013400415.1 Scytalopus superciliaris
GTTTATTTTTAAATTCTTTTTTTTTGTTTTTTTTTTTTTTTTTTTTTTAAATTCTGTACTCATTCTTTTGTCAAAAGGTTCCTGGGAAAAACCTTTCAACAATTTGAACACAAGAGATGCTGACTTCTTCTTGGATGCCAAGAAGTCTGTTAAGGTCGAAATGATGCATCAAAACAAAGCCTTTAATATTCACAGGGATGAGAATTTGTCTTGCTGGGTAGTAGAAATCCCATACAAAGGAAATGTTACTTCATTGTTTGTTCTGCCTGATGAAGGGAAAATGGAACAGGTGGAAGATGCTCTACTAAAAGAAACAGTGTCTAATTGGATGGAATCACTTCAAAAGAGGTAATTTAATTTTGGCTTTGATTAAATATTGAACAGGCCAAAACCACTCCTTCAGGAAAGGTAAAGCTTAGGATGTCATGATGAATTGCTAAGCACAGCTCTGAGGAACAAGCGTTGCTTAGTTTCTTTAACTCAGACAAGGTATCATGTGATTTCATATCTAAAGGCAACACTCTCCTCAGCCCCCTCAGTTACAGCAGTGAGAATGTTAGCACTTGTGAGGATGCAGCACTTGGGTACATTGCCCTGAGGAACCTGCCTTCCATGGGAAGAATCTAGTTCAAAAGAAAATACAATTTTTCTGCAGTCTGGATAATACTTTCTAGCCAGTCACTTTCATAAACCATCACTCTGTCCCTGCACCGCTGTGGTTGGTGGGACAGGTACATCAGTTTCTACTTCTCTAATATGAGATTTATTGCTGTTTTAGAAAAGTGAGCCTTAGCTCCACAGGTATTTGGGATGGGTGTATACCTGCCACAGCTACTGCATCAAAGGATCTTGCAATAACAAACTCATCTTTTTCATTTATTTTTGAAAAGAAAAATCTACCTGGACCTTCCAAAATTCTCTGTCTCTGGCTCCTATGATGTTAAGAGCCTGTTTCAGAAAATGGGTGTGATAGAGGTTTTCACTGACCAGGCTGATCTCTCTGGAGTGTCAGGAAAAACTCTTCTGAAGGTTTCCAAAGTAAGTATGCAAACAGACATGGTACTATGTATACAGCTTTCATTATGTGTGGGCTTCAGAATTTATATGAACAAGAGACTTGTGGGACAGGGATAGCCCCATTTCACAAACAAGAAATGAATATATAGATAAATAAGATTATTTCTTTAGTGTCCTATGGGGTGTATATTTTGTATCATGAGGAAAATGATCCTTCCCCTCTATTCTGCACTTGAGAGACTACCTCTGGAGTATTACACATCCAGTTTAGGGTTCCCTAGTACAAGGGATATGTGGACACACAGGAGGAGAGTGAGTCCAGTGGAGGGTGAGCAGAATGGCTGTGTGGCTGGAGCACTGGCTGTATGAGGAGAGGATGGGAGACCTGGAGTTGTTCAGCCAGGAGGAGGGAAGGTGAAGAGGGGGGTTCTTATCTCTGGCTACAGATACCTGTTAGGAGGTTGCAGAGAAGGTGGACACAGACTCTTCTTACAGATCCACAGTGATAGGACATGGGCCAACACACATGACAGAAAATGGGACATTCTGATCAGATATTATGTTAAAAAATTCACCATGAGGGTGATCAAAAACTAGTATGGGTTGCTTAGAGAATCTGTGAAATTTCCATCTTTGGAAATAATCAAACCCTGACTGAATTAGATCCTGAGTAACCTTGTCTAGTGGCAGAGGTGACACAGTGTGGGGTGGTTGGTTGCTTTTGATGGCCTCTAGGGGTCCTTCCATTATATATCATTTAATGACTTGGTAATTCCTCACACTAAATAATGTATTATGACATGTGCACATCTGGATTATAGATACACGACAGGTAAATAGAGGAAGGGTAGCAGGGACTCATGAGATGAGATTTTATATGTGTTATGGACAATGAAGGAAAGAAAACAGAGGCTGACCAAAGACAATGAAATAAGATCATGTGAATGCCTAAATATGAATTTGCTATACTTACCACAGAAAGCCCTGTAAAGTCTTACCAGTGAGCTGCGTTTACAGAGAGACAACCTATAAAGCTTGTTTGCAGAAAGAACTTTTTTGCACACACAGAAATTGAAGCAAAATGAAAACTTTCTCCTTCTGTGTGCAATACTAAGGACAAAATCTTACACTGAGAAACAACAGAACAATAAATGCTCAGTCTTTGCAAGCAGCCAAGTTTGCCTCCAACAGAGTGTTGAGGAGAACTCTCCCTGAACTCAGAGCAGACTTTGCTAGTCTGGGAAAGGCTGGACATTAGTAGTTTTTTCACACCAGTTCCACATTTGTTTTTGTGCTTTCTTTTAGAAATTACTTTCTGACAGTGTTAAAGCAAGCAATTTCCCCCCCAGGTGCTTCCCTCTCTTCTGTCCCTACATTATAATCTTTGCTTTTCTTGTAGGCAATTCACAAGGCCGTGGTGGATGTAAGAGAGAATGGCACTGAGGCTTCTGCAGTGACCATGCTAGAAATAACACCGTTGTCTCTACCGTTTCCTCCTCCTCCTCATATCACCTTCAACAAGCCCTTCCTGATGACTATTATTGACAAAACCAGCCACAGCCTGCTCTTCCTGGGGAAAATTGTGAACCCAGCTGCTAAGGAAGACTAGGCCAGAGGACTTGTACTCCCCGGTGCAGAGAAGGAAGCTTGTGTGCATCCCAGGAATTTCTTTGCAAAGCAGAACTAGAACCGATCTGATGACCAATTGACAAAAAAATAAATAAATAAATATTATGTCAAGTTTTTCTTCACTTAAAAACAGACAGTTGCATACAAACATGAATAGGCCATTTTTACAAAATGCCTTAGGCCAAATAGGCAGCAATGGGATCTTCAACAAACATTTTCCATGCACTTATCACTGGTGTCAGAGTTTTTTGTATGCAGATACAGCTTCCCACTGCTGGCTGAGAAATTCCCAGTGTCTCCCGTTTCCTGCCCTCAGCTCACAAACCACAAATCTATCCCTTCCTGCTGAAAAACCATCCTTTCCTTCCCTCTAATTCCACTGTAAATCCCGGCAGAAGTCTCCTTCATCATCCAGGGCTCAGTGGCTAAGAAGAAACAAAACCATAGACCTGTTAAACCTTTCCTCTCCTGGATGGTGGATGCTCCTTGGTGAAGAATAAACTTTTTCCTTCCAGTTTGACGATTGCCTCCCACCAGCTCCAATCTTCACTCCCTTCTGCATTCCTTACTAGTTGCTCCAGAATAAGGGGCCAAACTTTTCTGGGGGTATGGGAGCTGTGGTCAGTTTGCAATGCTTCATGTCTGCTCCTCCTTCCTCCTCCTGATCATCCCTGGCTCCAGCATGATATTTCTCCCACAGGCAATAATCCATGAGCTGCTCTGGCATAGGTCTTTCTTACAGGATACAATCTATCAGGAACGGAGTGGTCCAGTGTGGACTTCTGGGGCCACAGTCCCTGACAGGACCTTGCTGCAGGGCTGGCTCTCCACATGCTGCAGCTTCCTTCTGGGACACACTTGCTCTCACATGAGGTCCTCCATGGCAGCAAGCAATGTGGGTCTCTGTTCCACCACAGTCCTCCATGAGCTGTAGGGGAACATCCTGCCTCAGCAGGGTCTTCTCCAGGGGCTGCAGAGGAATCTGTGCTCCAGCACCTGAAGCACCTCCTCCACTCCCTTCTGCATTGACCTGAATGTCTGTAGGGTCGCTTCTCTCACTTGTTTTTTGATTCCTTCCTCTCACAGCTGCCACACAATGTTTTTCCCCTTTTCTCAAATACACTTTTCCAGACGTGCCACTGTCTTGGCTGAGGGGCTCAGCTGTAATCTGT
This sequence comes from Scytalopus superciliaris, assembly GCA_013400415.1. Taxonomy (NCBI): domain Eukaryota; kingdom Metazoa; phylum Chordata; class Aves; order Passeriformes; family Rhinocryptidae; genus Scytalopus; species Scytalopus superciliaris. The sequence goes on from VXBX01005867.1 coordinate 192,936, forward strand.
GGTGGGTCTGTTGGAACCATCTGGAACCGTCTGGAACTGGCCATGTCCAGCACAGGACAGCCTCAGCCTCTCCTCACAGAGGCCACCCTGCAACCCCCTCTGCCAGCAGCTCTGCACAGACACCAGTACACAGAAACCCGGTCCTCATATGAGGTTCACTACAGATAATATGATTTAATGGATGGATAGAATATTTTGATGGTGCTAATGAACTGTCAGGAGCTGTAGTTGGGCTCCCTTCACAGTGCCCTCTTAGCATCAAGAGCTAGAGGGCACTTCTTGAACATAGCCTGAGCTGAGAAACACCACCTCCTCCATGGGTTTCCAGCCTCAGCTCTGCCCTTCGCCGTAGGAGGAGCTGGAATCAAACAATCCCCTAAGGGGGCCCAGGGCCCCCTGACACTTATGGAGGGCTTTGGTTGGATCAGAGCTGTTAAATGGTTCTGCCATTGTAGTTTGGTTTGGGAGAGCGCCGATGGGTCATATGGTTGAGAGAAAACCATAGTGTGCATATCTGCAGTGAGAGATACTAGAGCCTTTCATGTGAGCAAGCACAGACCTTTTCTCAGTCCTACAGGCAAAAAAACCCAGCCCCAAGCAAACCTACTCACACAGACCCAAAGACTTGCTTAATGAAACCTGTTTTCTCTATAATCAACCCCTTGTCTCCAGATTTTAAAGACAGAAAACAAGCAATGCTCCATAGAAAATCTGAGTCAGATATACCTGTCCAATTCGTTTTCTTGCTAGGGAAAATAAAATCAATGGTTTCAGCAGTGCTTCAAGGGGCAAACATCTGCTGTTGGAGCTGAGCCAAGGATTTTAGCTTTGCACAGCACAGGGCTGCCAAGCTACAAGTCTCTTCATCCACAGCTACTAATACAGCTTGCCCAATCACTGCTCCCCTGCTTTGGGAGTGGTGAGGTTTAAGGGAGCGGTTAACTGTGCACTACTTGGGACATGTTAGAGGGAAGGCAGGAATAAGACTAAATAGGAAACTGTACATATTGCTTCATTTCTTCAGTCCCCTTCTGCCCAGTCCTGGAAAATGAAACTTGGGAACAACCTGTGTTTTATTACTTAGTGCTAAATATCTGAAACAGAAACCTTTGTAAAAAATTTTAATTATCTTCTTATCAGAACTGTGAGATTTTCTTATGGAAAACAGTGCGAGTTCACTTGGTGCCTAAAGGGTTAAAGGCAGTTATTTGAGGGTGGAAAAATTATTTCAGCTGAGAAGATGGTTTCCAGCTATGCTTTTGTAACTTCCCTGCAACTGCAAATCAGAACAACCACTCAAAAAAAAGTTTTAAAAGGCAGACCAGTCATTTCTCAAATAAGCAGTTAACTTCAAAGACTTTTTTGGAGATTTATATGGGTTTTGGAAAGGGGCTTAAAGAGTTGGAAGAGAACAGGAGTGTTGAGCTGATTTGCTCAGTAATTTTAGCTCCATGGTGGAGCAAGGGGGAGTATAGCAAGAACAGGATGATTTAACAGAAAAAGTGAAAAGTTTACAGATGTTCGGAAAGTCTGCCGTAAAACCAAAGGCAGTACAGTGGCCCAGCTGTAGATACCCTGAATCAGCTCTGGCTGAAATTGAAATTCTACCAAGAGGAAAACCAATCACCCTGACTGAAGATAGCACCAGCAGACTGCTGAGCCTTCATGTTTTCTGGAGCAACATGTAAAGAAGAGGGTTTGGGAGAGTAAAATCTCTCCGAAGAGGACAAGGAACCCTTGGCCACACTTCAACAGCCCAATTGTCCTCACACTTAAGACATACTGGCCCAGGGGAGAGAAAACTTGGAGCCAGCTCATGGAGTTGACTTCCCACATGTTATGCCCCTGGGTTATCAGGACACAACTAGCAGCACCTCATCCTCCACCAGCACAGCACCTGCAGGTAACCAGCTAAAATCTCAAGGATAGGGATTTTAATCCTGGATGATTTTTCATGTTAACTGAAACAGTAGCTCTAAACCTACCATACTAGAATATTGGGCATACAGGATCTGTAAGCACATTTAGGGTCAAAACCAGAGTGCATTAACTTTGCAATGTTTTACCTTCATTTTGCATAGATTTTGACAGCCAGGTCTCTCTATGTCTTCATTAATCATCTATCTCTGTTACTTTTAGTGTCAAGGCCCTACCTGAGAAAACAGGCATTTCTGGAGTGCTCCAGAGACAGCAGTGCTGTTGCTGAAGTCACAGGGAGCCTGACCTGGCACTGCCTACAGTCAGCCATAAGTGGGGATGGAGATTATCTGAAAAGTGTTTATGTTTTGTATTTCCTAACAGTCTGACCTGGCATCCAGCAAAATTAAGGTTTTTGAGAAGCAATAGGTAATGTTGTAGGCAGCAAGTTGTCATATTTGAAAAGCAACATATTGCACTTCAAAGTTACTGTGAACTCTATTTGTCTGAAATGCACCTATTAAAATAATAACCATAAATAACCACTGAATCAGAAAGAGTTGAAAAAAACCCACCATGATTTGCCCTTGGGAAACAAAATCATTTATTAAAAGTGCACTACAACAGTTTGTTATATTGGAGTCTTTTTCTGTTCTAGGTCTCTTCAAGTCCCTGTTTTCTGTAGGGTTGCAGTACCTCCCAGTTTACTAAGGTATGTCCTTTACAACTACCTTGCAAGGAAGGAAATGCATTGGTGGATCTCGAGTCCATGTACATTAAAGGAGTTCTATAAGACTGTGGAGAAGGCCAATGCACTTGACTTCCTTGCTTGGACAACCAGGTACTGCTACCCCACTCAGCATGTGTTATTTCCAGTAACACCTGGGAGCTCTGTGGTGGTTGAGAATTCAAGCAAAGAGTTTCTCATGAGCCCTTGGGAAAACTGCTGGCTTAGCCCATAGCTATTGTATACACAGTCAGGAGGATTTTCTTGCCAGCTATATTTCTTTGAAGATGTGCCAGCACAGGCAGTGCTGGGGCAGCTTGTATCACAGGGGCACATCAGGTTTTCAGTCTTTTAAAACTGTAACTCTTAATAGCTCTGTTAATGTTTCCCATGAAACTTTTTAGTCCTCATTTGTAACTCTGTGAGTCTTCAGGCAACTACCTCATGTTTACATTAAATTTTTGCATACCTACATGCTGTGTGGAAGTCAATGGGAGCTGTAGATACATATTGTCTATACTGCAAGGAGGATTGATTTTAGCATTTAAAATCAATGGCACTGAAAAAGGAAACAGAAATCCACAGCTTCTCTCTGATATAGCAATACAGCCATTCTTTTCAAACCTCTGCAGGGTCTGTGACATTCACTCACATACAGTGCATTTACACTGCCCTTTTTTCTACTCTCATTCAAGAACGAAGTGCCCAAAACTGAGCACTATCTAATCTCTTCTGTGAGGGACAGTCCGCAATCCGGGACATTCACCTTAAGACCCAAAAAAATCCGTAGCTGAAGTATTGTAAAAGTATTGTGAAAGTCCGGAAAGTGGTCAAGCTGACCCAGATGAAGTAGTTCAGATGGAAGAACCAGGTCTCTCCCCAGAACAGCAGATGGCATTAGGTCAAGCTTGAGATGCAGATATCCCAATGTCCCTGCTCCCCCACCTACAGCTCTGCCCACATGTACATATGGATGTGAAAGTGAGAAAACAATACCACGATTCCTTCTCCGTGACAGGATCCATTTTGAACAATTTAATTTTCCATCTTGCAAGCTGTTTGGTATAAAAGATTTTTTGGTAGTCTGGGAGGGTTGTAGGTGGAAAGTGAGTTGTGTGCAAGTCCTCTCATAACTTTTAATTTAGTTGGATGATATTAACAATTCCAAACTAAAAAAAAAACAAACCACACAAACAATAACAAAACTCCAACCAACTATCTTAAATAAAAACTCTGTCACTTTTCCTTCTACATCCCTAGCTCTTTCATTCCCTGTGCTATTAAAGAAGGAAAGTAAATTACTTATAAACTAAACATGAGCCAGCTCTCTGACTCAGCCATTGAACCACATGCTGTAAGGATTCTGGGGAAGAATTCTCAGTTGCACCAAAAAATAAAGAGTTTATTAATTTCTAGGTATTTCCAAAAATGAGACAGTTTGATCTGGAACTGATCTGAAACATATGCCTCAGCAAAATAACAGAAACAAGTTAGAAAAACAATTTAGAAAACTAGCTTTCCTAAAACTGCAGGCTTAAAGAAAATCACTTTCCATGTCTTTCACCAGAAATATTATTAGCTAGTAAAACTTTCAGAGCACCAGTAATTATGAGGATTGCTTGGTGAATCCAGCCTTCTGGTTACACGGTAAATATGTCATTGCAGAAATAAGATTTCTGTCTTCAAAAAAAAAAAAAAAACCAACCAAAAAAACCAAAGAAACAAAAAAAAAACTGAAACAAACCTAGCTAACAGAGATTCATTGAATATTTCCTAATGATTCCTCTTTTTCTTCTTTTAACTTCATTTTCCACTGTTTCTCAAAAGCCTCATGAACAAAGAATTTCATTTTGAAATGACCCAGGGTCATGGCAAAATATCAGTTAAAGCCCCAAAGAGGTGGTTGCCTGCCTGGGTGGTGAAATCCCATAGACATAGTAAATCTTCTGTAGTTTATCTTACAGAAATGAAAATGAAGGTGGAATACAAGGCCCATTGGAATGACATGCTATAAAAACCCAGAAAAAAAATTCATTGGAGTACAAATTTTCCTGGTTGCTATGTTTACATACACTTGAGGCCAGAAGAGGACAGAAACAAATGCCTTGAAAATACAAGTGAAGGCTGGTCTCTTGCTTTTTTCCTTTTGGCTTCTAAAGGTCTACTCTGAAAGGGGGAAGTGCTCCTTCTCTAGTTTTACTTGAAGCTGAATGTCATATATGTATGGAAGCTCTTTCTTCCCAGGATATTTCTCCCCATGGGCTGTGACATCAAGGTTTGCAGTTCCCTCAAAGGGGGATACTTCAGTATCTTGCACAGTTGATGCAAAAGAGTATAATGAATCATTCTTTTAGCATTTCCCCCAAAATGGTCATGTCGAAGAAGCCGTCACACACCAGCTGAAATAAGACCATTTCCCTATCTTACTGGAGCAGAGCCTGCTAATTCCTACTCCCAGTATGGAAAACTGTGAAATCCCCTACTTAGTTTCTTCAACACTATAAGGAGTAGTTCAATTGTGAAATAGTAGTGTTTGGGGGCATGGAGGCACACCATCTATAACGCTGCTGCTTCCTTTGAGAGCGCACGCAGGATCAGTCTGGAAGAAAAAAGACCGCACAGAAAGAACCGTGCCTCGCAAATACAGCCTGTGGAGACTTTCCACTGTGCCTTTTGCGACCGGACTTGCCTATCGCGCATTGGCCTTTTTAGCCACCAGCGCGCTTGCAGCAAACGTCCTCTCAAATCTTTGTTCTCGAAGCCTAGCCATGATGATGAGTGTTTCGGGGTTTTATGATCAAGAGAGACTTTAAAGGAGTCATTTGCGTTAGAATAGATTTGTGAGTCAGTGAATAGGGAGTGCAAAATAAAGAATTTGTCTGGCAGTAGAACTGGAAATTATCATAAAAGATTAATAGAAAATGGGAGTTGACCTCTTCATGCCAAATAGGAGACGATAGAAAAGGTCAGAGTTTGCAAAGAACTTGGAAACAAAAGAGAAGCAGTTACCAGTGCACGAATAACAAAGAAAAGTCAGTGAAATCTTCAAAGGTTCAAAGTCTTGGGTCTGAGAAGGGAAAAATGTATTCCTTAAGCCCAGAGAAAAGAAATGTGTGCCCCTTGCGTTCTATTGGTTTATTCATTTCCACAGCAGCCTGGCTGCTGCACCAAGTGGTAATGCCAGCTCAGGCTCCAGCTGGGTTGACAGAGGCACACAAAAGTTGTCAAAGCAGTGAATGTGTTAACGTGGTGGTCAGACTTGAAAACCACAAAGGCTGTGTGAAGGCAGACACTAACTCGAGTTTGATTTAGGACACATTTTTAGGCAGCTGAATTCCCAATTATTCATGCATATGGACACCCAGGTTTTCCAGTCACATACTGAGATCACTGTAATTAACCACTCTATGTTCTTCTAACTGAGTATCTGATATAAAGCTCTTTACAATGCCCTGTGTTGCTAACCAGTAAGACCATCCTGGTTGACAGTTACCATTCCCTCTCCTCTGGGCTGGACTCCAAGAGTTTTTACCAAACCTTGGACATATGTGCACAAAGTTTTTACCAAACCTTGCTCTCTGTGAACTCTGTACTGTTTCCTTGAACTCTTCATCTTGCTGAGCCCTATGTGACATAGTGATCAAAATTCTTAGAGATGTTTTAGAGAGGACATAGTCAGACTAAGTAACTCTAGCAATATCCAGGGTACTAAACATCTTCATTTATGAGCATACCATTTAAAGTCTTCCTGTTTGGCCTTAATCAAAGAACATTAAGTCACAACACCACATTGCTAACTTTGCTCTAAAGGCTTAATTAATCTTAAAGCCATAACCTAGGAAAATTTGTTCAACACTAAACACTAAATAAACTAAAATTGGCATGATTTCCTGTTTATGATCAGCTTTGTGCCTGTCATTAAGTTTATTCAAAGCACCACAAAAAATATAGCTGCCTTTGACTTTGTCATTATTATTTTAATTAATCTTAATATTTTCCTAGATTTTGAAATGCAGCTGGCTGAAATATATACTTCTAGTAGCCAGACATGAGGAAGAGAACAAAAATGACACTTAGCTTCAAAGGAGAGGTGGATTTTTTAAGCATGAAATGCAATTTAGAAAAGATGTCTCAAGAAGAAATGTTGCATCTGTCACATGCAACTAGCACTATAACTTGTCAGGATTTATGAAGAAAACAGCTTTACTGGATATGTCTGAATTTGGAGCTGTGCTGCCATTGGCATTCCTCTGAAGACTTTGAAGCAGAAAAGTAGGAGAGAGACTATTTGCTACATCCTACCAGCTTTTTGCAAGAGAAGCTTTGTGAAAATCCCACTGCTCTTCATGTCTGGCATGAACTTCAGGAGACAGCAAGAAACAGTGGAGCCATTGGGACCCAGAAGCTCTCAGTTAGTGTTATTTTTGCTCTCCTGTTCTGGCGTGATCTGTGCCTAGAAAAGCAGTGTTGTCACTGCTTGCTCTACGGCTACCGTATTAACTTTATTTGCTCTGTTTAATGTATAACAGTGTACTCACTGGCTGAGCCTGTGCAAACAATATAAAAACAGAGCAAAAAGCAGTAAAGGTCAGGTGAATGTGGTGAGGTCCTTCTGAAAGTGCAGTGGGTACCAGCAGATTTTAGTAGCTAGGGACATTAAACTCACCTTAGCTATCTGTGTCATAGATTAACCCATACAATACTTTAAGTCATGCCCAGATGATGCAGCTCACTATAGCAGTGACAATCAATCCTATACCAAGAAGCTTTTCTTTAGCCAACTAAGAAGGCAGGTCAGGTTTTCACTACCATGAAGGTGATTTTTGAATGAAACTTTTAAAAAGAGAGCAATAGGGCAAACAGATCACTGAGCACAAATTGTAGAAAGATGAAGGATTTTTGTGAAGGGCTAGTTCCCATTGTTAGTAGGTAACCTGGTATTATTTCTTTGGTACATAGATGGTGGCTCCCACATACTTCAGAGCCTGTTAGAGCAGATGCTTCATACCATGGAATAGATTCAGGAAGTCTCATGCAGAAAACCTGCAGAGAGAATCAGGAAACTCAAAAGCAAATCTGGAGATTTGTATGAGTGGGCATCCTGCCTCTGGCTATAGATGTGGTCAGAGGGCAGGGATCTGAGGGGCATAAAAGGATTGGTGCCATTGTGGACTATGATGATCAGGGTCTTTTCTGTGAAGGCAGCTGAGAGGTGAGGAGGGACAGAAGCAGGTGGTGGGGATGAAGTAGGATAGGATAGACCAATAAGAAGATAAAAAAGAAGTAGCAATGAAAGCACGATGAGGATGGTGACATCCAGCAACAGCAGGACAGGAGTGACAGGGCATTGGAATGGGCTGACCAGGGAGATGGTGGGGTCACCATCCCTGGAGGTGTTATAAAAAGACTGAATATGGCACTTAGTGCCATGGTCTACCTGACGATGTGGTGTTAGTTCATAGGTCAGACTTGATGATCTCAGAAGTCTTTTCCAACCTAATTGATTCTGTGATTCTGTGACGTGACTATTTGGAAAATGCACTGGCAGATTCTCATAGCCAATGTTACTACATTATCTAAGTAAGAGACTGGTCACAGCAGAAAGTGAGCGCAGTCCTTTTTCAGGGTTTGCTGCTGACCACACCCCATGCTGCAGTCCCATGTCAGCCCCTATCTGACCACCACAGTGAACAGAAAGAGCAACATTCCCCAAATGAAGGTGGGGCTGATATGAAAACTTGGCTCAACTCAAGCAGCCCCAAGGAACACTAACTTTGTGTTACATTTTAAAATCAGGCCTCAGCAGAAGCAGGTGACAAGGTAATTTTCTTCTCTTGTTTGAGCATCTCCATGGTCTTTGCAATGCTCTCCTGAAACCAAAATGACCACATGGAATAAACCACACAAAGGCTGGAGAAGAAAGAGGTCTTTGAGGGTTTTCAAGTGTTTCCTCCAGTTGTGACAGTAGTAGATGACCAAGTATCACTGCTTCACAAGGTTCTGGAGGATTCTCAGATGTTGCATGATACTGGTGCTATTTCTAGAAACTTCCAGAAAACTTCTGAGCCTGAAAATAAAATCTGTGGTTACCGATTACCTAGAGAATAAATTAAAAAGGCAGAATTGTGAAAATGAGATGAAAATGTTGAAGGGATAGAGACACTTTGCCATCTCTGAGAGCATGGAACCCTTCCTGCTGCAGGAGCAGCTCAGATAAGGGAGAAAAAAAAAGGTTTTGTTCCCTTGGACACCTTTTTAAGGTTTCTGCTGCAGATAAGGACTCCTGTTACCCACTCCTTTCACCCACTGCCTGTCTGCCTAAACACACAGATGAACACACTGTTGTTTTTAATACTTCCTTAATGTGTTCAGATGCACCAGCTAGATCAATCTTCCTTCTGATGACATCTCCCAACCCTATTCTTATGTCTAGCTCAGAAGTATCTATCCTAAAGCCCTATCCTCTTCAGGAAGAAAAAGAAAAGCTGCTTAGCAATAACTGCACTTTTCTGGAAGAATGTTGCACATAAATACTCACTTTCTGCTCTCGGTTTCTTTCATATTTATAACACCTGAATTTGGGATCTCTAGCTGAGAAGCGTTGAAAGCATATGGCATACTTGGCCACATATAAACTCACAATACATACAGGACAATTCCAAGGCAAAAGTCTCAAGATATTCTAGGATTGTTGTACAGGAACACTACTGGTATTTGCTTCCTTTACCATGCAAACTGATCATCTGTAAGTCACTTCCCACTTTATGCAACTCCACATAGCATTTCTACTGTAGTAATAATTACCTGCATTGGGACCCAGAGATCACCTTTGCCTAAAGTCAATTCCCAGTGTGCAGGGATGTGCTGACTGGCCAAACATGGAAGACCTGGGTAGCTGATCTGCAAATAGTAAAGAACAGAGAAAATCAGAAAGAACAACATGCTGGAACAAACACATGGAAATTCCTGATGGAGTTCAAGATGAAAAGGTTGACTTTGTAGTATCTTCAATACTTGGAAATATACTAGGATGTTGCACTTAGCAATTATTCCTTACATATTGAGCTTCTGGTAGGGAACAGAGTCTATATGACCAAACAGCACCTACAGGAGGAAGAGCATTTTGTAACAGACAGCCCTGTGACCCCAAGCCACTGCAGTGTGACCATCCTCAAGAATTAGGAAACTCATCAGGGAAACAAGCTCTTCTCTTAGACAGAACCAGAAAATTAGGTCATCCCAACAGATTCTACTGCAGGTTTCCGAAAGGCATTCTGGGGAAATCCTGAGAGCCACGGACTTATGAGCTACAGAGGGATTTGAAGGGATTGTTGATTTTCTTATTCCAAATGCTTGTTATCAATCATGTCAGCTAACAACACTTCAGAGACAATGAAGAACATCCCTGCCCAGTGCCACTCTGAACATCAGCTCAGGTATTTTATACCTGGAACTCTTGTGGCCCACCAATATAGTTTTAAGAGGTGGCGGGGGGCGGGGGGGAAGCTGTGCTCACCCTTTCTCTGCACTTTCTGTGCCACTAAAATTGGATTTGTCCATTATCTTTCAGTGAAAAAAATCCATCAGTCACTGTTCATCACTTTCCCTTGTCTTCCTCCCTGTTGCTGCCTGGACTGACAGGCACAGCAGACCAGGGAATAGGGCTGTGCAGAAGCCACTGCAGGTGTCTGTCCACTGATGTGCTCTAAACAATGTCACTGTCTGCAACGCCATCTTTGCCCCTCCTGGTTTGCTTTATGCACAAGCAAAAATAGAATGGCTAAATAGCATCACCAATAGACATCCATGCTATTCTCTGTACTGATCATGGTAAGTGCCTGACCACTTTTCATTTTCTTTGGCTACTGGGTTGCTGAGTAACAAGGCACAAGGGCCCCAACTTCCATGCTTCTACTACCAGGGCAAGGCAGCACTGCATGAACTACAGTTCCACTAATCCTTCCCTTTCTCTTTGCTCACAGCTCACCGACTGCAGGAACACTACCAGCTGGCCATTATCAGGGATGAATTCGGAAATGTAACAAAGGGTTATGTTTAACGTCTAAGGGCAAAAAAGGATATAAGTGATGTGCTTTAGATACTTGCAGATTCCACAATGCAGTTCATCATCTTATGGGCTATCTCTGCTTTCTTCTTGGTTTTCTTCCACTTCTATTTTACTGGAAATTTCCCTTCTTGATCCTAACCAGAAACACAGACTTTTTCCTGCACTGTTTTTTTCCAAATGTGAATTCAATTTATTGAGAAAACCACTGCACATTTCCCACTGTTAGATCACCCTCCTCGGCTTAAACTACCTGAGTTCAAAAGACACAGGGCCTCTTCTGACTGATTGAGGTGACTGATTTCCATCTCAGACCTGGGACTAGCTGCTCTCTCACACCCCATCAACGTTGTTCTCCTTAAGAAGAAAATAGAAAAAAACTCCAAAACTCAAACAGGTTTTGTAAGAGCAACACTATTAATAATATTTCATAGTAATTGATTGCTAGAATTTTCCATACATCGTGTCATCTATTCCTTGTACTTTCATGACATTCAGTAGTTTCCATCACCAGAAGCAGGACTCAGCTGCTTCTGAAGGGAGTGTGCGTGGGATGGGAGCCTTTGCCCTCAGAGGCAGGTTGGTGCCTGTACATAGTCTTCCACACCCTTCCCTAATTTCCACTGGTCTTATCCCCGGATCTGCTCCTGAGTGAATGAAACACAACGCCAGAGCAATTCTAACAGCCAGTTTCAAATTTGCCCTTTGGATGAAAAACATTGTCAGAAAACCACTTTTCATTTCCTCAGTAAATGAGCTGAAAGTTTCTCCAAATGATCAGCATGTTTTGTCTGACCCCAGCTGAAAAACAGTACGTTACTGAGCTGGGGGAGGTACCGTAAGAGTTGGACAGTGTTTTAAAGAAGCTTTTAAATTACTGTTCCAGTTCAGAAACTGTCAAAATTAAATGCTTGAGTTTTTCATCTAAAAAGTATTTGGGGTGAAACAATTAAGCAGATTCAGCAAAAGTTTCAGAAGTTGCTCTGGGCAACCTGACACAACATGTTTGGATGAAGATGAGTTTAGACAGGAAGATTTCATCCTGTCAAAGGCTCTTCCTTCTTTGCCATGCAACTGACCTTCCCATAAGTATAGAATCCCTCAGCATTTGTGAAAAAAAAAGAAACACAGGCAATATCTACATTACTGGCTGGTCTCAGGAGTGGTTATCTGTCCCTGGTCCAGTTAATGTTTATGATATAATCCAGGTTTATAACATTGTTCAACAGCTGAAGGAATATGAAGAACAGCATCCAAAGAGCTCTGCTTGTCTGATCTTCTCCCTGTATATTGGAAATAATTGATCAGGGCAGGAATATATATCTCCAATAAATGGCCAGATTTAGAAACAGCTACTGAGCACCAGATCTTCCACAAACTGAAACCTTCAGAGGCCCAAAAGCCCCAGCTGTTCCATTTAGCATGCTGTCTCCAGTCACATCCATGGCCACCACCTCTCAAAAGCTGGGTGAGTTTCTGAGAAGTCATAAAGAACGTAGAAAGCATAAAGTTAAAATAAAACTACGCAAGTCTTCTCATTATAAGCAAAACAAGACTAACAGTGAAACTTGTCATGAAAATGCATTTTACTGAATAAGAGGTATTTCAGGCCATTCCTCACCAAAAGACATAGGGTAACTCTTGCCTGCTAATATCAGTGCACTATTAGGCCAAATTGTGTTGGATATGTCTGTATATGCCCAGGTTACTTGTAGTGATGGTCAAGATCAGCTGTGTCTGCTACATGTCCGTGATCACCATCATGTAAATAGTAGCAAAGAAAGTATAATCAATGTTAGCTAAAAACTGAACTAAATCAATGCTGAATTTTCACAGCTGCCTGTTTAGGTATTAGGAAATACAGAAGTTAATGTGGCACTGACAGACACGTCTCGAGATCCTCTGTGCAGATATCTTTAAATTTGCTTCTGGGAAGGCACCTTGTTTTTACATTGAAAAAATTGCTGGTTATTGCTTATCACAAATATATGAATATCTGCAGTTGAAAGTGAAATTGAAGCCACAGAGTCAAGTTTTTTCCAACTTGTATCTATACAACTTAGAGTTAAAAATTAAGAGTTGTACTTGAAAGACAAAAGTTGCACAGGCAGCTGATAACAAAGCAGAGGAATATAGAGATGGCAGGAAGAGCTGAATAGAAATGCAAGAAGCATTTTAGGAAGGCACCAAGCCAAGAGCAACAACCTTTAATAGAGGGAAATGAGTTCTTTCTTACCCACAACAGGACCAGAGCAAATGTGGGAAAGACCCAGTATCAATACAGTGGGGAGAAAAAGGGATCAAGAGCAGCTCTTTGGAGAAGAACTTGAGGATAGTGGTAGATAAAAAGCTGGACATGTTTCAGCAACACACAGTTGCAGAAAGCAAATTGTGTTGCAGCAAAAGCAGCGAGGCCAGGGGATCAAGGCAGGAGATTCTGCTCCTCCACTCTGCACTGATGAGACCCTACCTGGAGTGCTGCATCCAGCTCTGGAGTCCTCAGTACCCGAAAGACATGGACCTGTTGGAGTAAGTTCAAGAGGAGGGCTATGAAGATGATCAGAGGGGTAGAGCAACTCTCCTGTGAAGAGAGGTTGAGGGAGCTGAGGTTGGATCAGCCTGGAGAAGAGAAGGCTCCAGGGAAACCTTATTGAGGCCTTTCCATACTTGAAGGAGGCTTATAGTAAAGTTGGGAACAGTTGTAGGAAGCACAGTGCAAGAATAGTAGGTGCAGTCCTGCCACGTCTGACTCAGTGATGTCATCCAGCTCTCCCAGGCTCATGCCCAGTCACCTCTGTGATGCCCAGAGAGGTCCTTGGGGCACTGTGTGATGCTGTCTTCACTCAGCAGCAAGCACTGTGAGCAAGGACTGCAGCTCTGGAATGCCTTGGAGGAAAGAACCATCTTCAACAAGCTTGTGATTCCTGACCCAGGACTTGCAGTCTTTTACGTAAAGCTGTGAAAGTGCTGAGAGCTCTCTAAACCACAAAGCGTGGTGTGACATACACTCCAGAGACATCAGCTTGTAGCTTTTCGAAGAATGCAGTGTTTAACTGCAACATAGTGAATACTGACAAGCATTTATGAGCACTTGAGTGCAGTCACTCTGTCTCTGAGAACTGTGAGTCTACACCACATTTGTAAGAAAGCATACAGAAATTTTGATGTCTTGGCCAATTTCGTTGTATCATTTGCAGCAACAAATTACTCCTGCGGAGATTCTGATTGGTCAGGACAGGAAAATTTTTCACAATGAGGACAATCAGCCATTGGATAATCTCTACAGGGAAGTGGTGGATTCTTCAATATTGGACACATTTAAGATTCAGCTGAACAGTGTGCCGGGCCACTTTGTCTACACTGCACCCTTACCAAGAAAGGTTGGACAAGATGATCCTTGAGATCCCTTCCAAACTGGTATCCTGTGATTCCAGGATTGTTATTTCGGTTTTCTGTAAACGCTCTTACTGAATTTTTCCCATACTAAATTTCACTGAAACTATTCACACTTCTTTCAGACTTAACCTTGCTATTTTTCTCCCCATTCTTTCCTGTGGGTATTTCCATACTTTTCTGTGGGTTTAGCAGATCATCACAGCATAATTCAAGCTTGAAGTTGAGGGTAGAGAAGTTATAACTTTCACTGCATAGCATTTCCAGAGCAGAGAGGTGATTATGTAGTCTGTGTAAGATGATACTGGTCTAAACATGCCACAAATACAAAAAAGCGAAGCTTAACTTGTGCCAAAATCTTCACTCAGTTGCCCTATAATGTGTACAAGTGCCAGGTATTGCCACCAGTCAGTCTTAGCAACACAAACTTGCAGTGGTCATGAACAGACTTTGTCGATGTGGATACAAAGTATTCTATATTTGAAGCAATACAGTCACTTAAATGCTTTAATCTTTATTGTAGGTTTCTTTTTCTGAGTAGTGAAAAATGCTTGTGCAGCCCAAGATTATCCAGCTGGCATGAGTGAATGGCCCTGTTCAGGAAAATGAATGGGAACAAAGTGTTCAACAAAACAGCCCGTGCTTGCTGGGAATTACTCAGAAGTAAAACTGTGCTATTCCAAGCAGGTGAGCAGTGCCTGGACATACCTCTATGTACAAACTTCAGAAGGGTTTGCCTACCCACAAGATGTTTCATCAGCCCAGACCCAAGCAATTTCTTCTTGTTTTGATAAAAAATAAGTCAGTAATGCATCATTCCTAGCTAAGAACCTTCATATCCTCCAGGGACAACTGTGACCTCTCTGTGTCTGCTGGATGTGAATGTTACCACTGGCTCCTACCCCAGCCCTCAGCTCAGCTCAGAAAGACAATTCCTACTCTGCTGTGCCCACACAACTCACAGTGCTGTCTCATGAGTTGCTTGAATTACACCAAAGACAGACAGCTGTCTTCCGGAATGAGATTTATTGTATTTTCCTTATTTTTAAATTAAAGATGCCTATGTTATGCATAGGCCTATGCCTAAGTTATTCATCTGTTGGGATACCAATGTGTGGGACAGACATGACAGCCTGCTTGGGCCTTGCTACAGTGCATAGTCTTTCCACTATCTTTACACAGCACTATTGGGAGATATTTTCCAGTGACAAGAATGCAAGAACAGTCCTGTTTGCTCAGTGAAAAGCATCAATTATTTGTTTGTCCAAGGGACAATGTTCTTAAAAATCTTGGGGTAATGGTTTGACTGGATGATCTTAAAGGTCTTAGCAATTCTATGTTTCTCTTACTCTATAAAAACAGTTCATATCTGCAAATGCTTCTTTGTAAGATGTCTCACATTCAAAAAGTGAGGATTAATTCTTGTTATTTGTTTGCAAGTTGCTTTTAACGGCTAGCATGTCTCCAGTGTGGAGAGATGACAACAGCTGCAGAAGGTCCTCGTATACATGCAGGAGCAGGATGGTTTCTCCTTTGAAACAGCTGATCATCATCTGCCTCCCTCTGTTTGTAGGCCAACCAGAATCATTCTTGATCTGGAGGAAAGGATGAATCCTTCAAAAAACTCTGTCCCTGGCAATACATACCATTTACCTTTGAATCACTGATTACAGTGTGTCAGTAAAGCATTTTCACCTCAGCAACAGAAGGTCACTATCAAGATGTATTTCCACAATGGTTAATCTGTTGCTGAATAAAAGTCCTTAGATGAAAGAATTAACACTGCCAGCAATGGTTATAATAAGTTCTATGTAAACAGATATGTCTTTGTCTTTATGCTTGTGCATAATTCCTACTCAAGCAGTAATTTGGGAAAGGGAAAAATTATGTTTGTAGGGGTGACTATCACGTACATCTCACTCCATTTACATCTTGCCCCAGCTGCCCATCCCACTTACAGATACTTCTTAGCTCCTCTGAGCATCCCAGGTCCCTCTCAGGCCCAGGAAAGGGGCAGAGAAGACTGTGCTTCTAAGTGAAAAATAACTCAACCTTAAAAAAACTAGCAAACTAAATAAATGAAACAGACAAACAACAAAATTCCGAATAAATTTTCACGACATTGGAAAAGGATAAAGAGCATTTTCCTTAAAAAAAAAAAAAAAAAAAAANCATCAGACCAACCTAATTCCCTCCAATGGCAGAATAACAAGGCTTGTCATTAGGAAATAGTTGAGCTAAAGTACAGCTTAGCTAAGCAATAGAAAGGTTATATTTAGGTTCAGTAAGACATTATTGTTTTACATGACATATTCTTATACAAGGTACAGAAATGCACAACAATATGAGTGCAAGATTGGAAACCATTTTCAACGATTTTAGTGATCTAGCCTCAAGGAGAAATTGGGCTTTCTCAGGATGTTCTCTGGGTGTAGGCTGATACATTTTCATTACCACTGATATAAGAACACCAGGTATGACAGGAGAGGAAGGCAGAACGGAGCCTGGGGGCAGGATGTGGCAGCCGAGTACAGGAACTTGGAGGCTCCAGTTTTGCCTCTGGAGAAATGTAATGTTAAATCAGTGTCAGTAGAGCAGGACTCCAGTGGTTCTGTCTCTTGCCAAAAATCACAGCGCAGCCACCTTCACCCTGGCATATCCTAATTGCAGGAGTTAGCAGTTAATGTGTCTCGCTGAGGTGCCTGGCATGTGACAGCCCATCCAAAAGTCCTGGATTTTATAACCTGCAGTATCCCATATGACCAGTTTCTAAGGTGTCTAAGTGCCTAATAAATGCTAGAGTAGATGGACAAAAAACTAGATTCTAGGGGAAGAGAAAGGCAATGCAAATGCTGGAGCAATCAGCCTAAACACACAGGAAATGGTAGATTTAGAGGGTTTAAAATCAAGCTAAATAATGAGCTAGTTTTCAGTCTACTGGCTCTTTCTGTAGTGGCCACTATCCAATTTACTAGTCATTTCAGAGATATAAAGGCATCTGGGCAAAGGTGATGCGCTTTTTAAGGAGGGATTTGAAAGAAGAAAATGTTTCCGCAGGGTATGTGCAGAAGTTGGTAACCCCTGAGCAGCTTCAGGGTTTAAATCTTTCATGGACCGTATGTCTCACAGCTCAGGGCAAGAGCTGTGCAGACATTTTAAACCTGCAGAAACCTAGGGCTTTTCTTTGGTGAAAGAACAAACCATTTTAAAGATCTGAGTATGTTCAGACTATATACTTTTAGAGCATAGAAGTAACAGGTTAGCAGAATCTTCCTCTTCCCTGTGGTTTTCTGGAGGAAGCAATTACAAACAGACACAGAGAGGAATGAAATTTGCCCACATAAAAGGTAGGGAGCTATCAACGTGCATTCTCAGCCCCACTCACACATATTGTTTATTCATAGCTCAAGAAAGAAGAACAGAAGTCTACTTAGATAATAACAAATGTATATATGCAAAACAAATTAGCACACTCTTGAACATTTCCCAAACCCTGTTCTTCTGTGCTAAAAGATTTTGTCAGTATTTAGAGACAGCTCTCCCTACTTCTATCACCACCTTCCCCTTTGGAGATGCTTCTTCTGCACTAAGGAAACAAATGGGGTTAAATCTCAACTTCTTGAACACCCCACTAAAGACACATCTAAAATCTTACCATCTTAATGGATGCATGTGAAGGAAAATGGCAGTATCAAATACTTTTTGGTAGCAACTTACTACTAATTTTGAAACAGCCCATTCAAGTTTCCCTGTTCCAAGGTCCACCAGTTTCCTTCTCCCCACCACACAGACTATTAGAAAGCGTATCATTAGCAGGCCTGAATTACAGACAGGTCTAGAGAAACCAAGGCAGCTACATGGGTTCCTGCTGAGATCCAATCAGTGCTGGAAACTTTTGTAAAGTCTCTGAGGAGAAAAGCACAGTGCTGTGCAGTGTGACAAGTGAGTACAGGCAGCAGCATGGAGGGCTGAATGCCACCTGCCATGGCTGTGGCATGCTGTGAGCACGGCAGATGGTCCACCAGATTTGTTTGTTCCCAGTGTGCATAACTGTGTGCTGTGCTCTGGCAGAGCCTGTGTCTGGGCAGCCAGGAGAGAGGCTGTCTGCTTGTCCTGTGCTGGCTATGCTGGGGCATGCCAGAGGACGAGGGAGATGACACCTTCCCGGGGGTTGAGTGTTTCAGGGAAAAACCTCTGGGCTCATGTGGTGGGAAGCAGAGGGGAGTATTTCTGCAGGGTGAAATGCAAACCTGCAGTGCAAATGGAGACAGAGACTCCTGAGACCATGATTTCACAGTCACTTTTATTAGAAAAGTAGAATAATTTACATGGGAAGGCACCACTGGAAGTCATCCAATCCTACCACCTGCTCACAGCAGCACTAGCCCGGAATCTAGCTCAGATTGCTCAGGGCCATGTCCAGCCAGGTTTTGGATGTCTACAAGGACAGCAATTTCACAGCCTCACAGGGTGGTGTGCCCTTGTATTTCCCCTCCCTGTAAACATTATTTTCCTTCCATCTCTTTTATATTTATCATGCTGCAGCTTTCATCCCCTGCCTTGCTCATTACTACTGCACACCTCTGGCTCCATCTTCTCTCTAACGTAGTCCATTATGTCGTGGAGGACAGCAAGTACAGCCTTTCCCTTTGCCTTCTCTTCTCCAGGCTGAGAAAGCCCTGGTCCTCCAGCCTCTCCCCACTTGTCCTGGGCTCCAGGCTCCAGAGGCCGTCAACCATCCTGGAGAGACAGCAAGGATGTAGCAGGATGAGACATCGCTGGCAGCAGCATCCTGCACTTTGGTCAGGTTTAAGCAATTGTGAAACCACAGTCTGAGAAGACAAGGAAACAGACTCCAAGCCAAATTTTCCAAGTTATAGAAAACAGCAGTCTGCTTGGGACTCAGAGGGTCTTTACTGTATTGCAGAAAGAAACTGATGCTAGACTGGAAACAAACTCACTGCAGTGGCTCGGGGGACCACTATGTGTGCAGGGGACACTATGCTATGTGTGCATTCTCTTACCGAAGCTGTAATTACCTTCTAAGCAAGATACTCCCCCTTGGATTGAGCCCAGACCTACTGTGGGGGCTGGCAGGGGACAAGGTCAATGCACAGCATGAAAGCAAAGAAGCAACTTAAAGGTGAAGGTCTGCTGAAACGTCACTTGGAAGGATTGGAGCAGCCACTGGACACAGCTGTACCTGATCTGTACTGGCACTTGTTCCAGCAGGCCACTGCTGAACTGTTCCATATAACCACAAGTGTCTTTCCTTTTGAAACATGCTGAGAAACCAAGCTCTGGCAGTGGAGAGAAAGATTCAGCTTTCATCAGCTCCATTCTGACATTTACTCTCAGTGCTGTCATAGGAGGGACTCTGTGCTCTCTCTGTACTCCAGGGGGCATCATCAGAACAGCAACAATGCATTGTGTTTTAAAATGGCTTTTAGAGAAATTAGCTAAATATTTTAAAAACATTAAAGTGTTTCTCTACTAGAGAAGCAAGCATACAGTTCTTCTAATTTAAAAAATTAATTCTTTTTGGACTGCAGTCAGGCTTTTTCCAAGGGAATTCATGCTGGATGACTCTTATTAATGTTGGCAATGTAATAAAAAATTAAATAATATTATTAAGGTATTTCAACAATAATAATAATAATATTTTAAAAACCTCAAAGTAACTTGGGCTTCAAAGTAATAAGACACCTACTGTTGCAGACCAAGAGTACCAAATGGAAAGATTCCTGTCTTTCAGAATATCAGAGCACTGCCTACATAAGCGCACTGCCTGCACATAGAGAGAGCTACAACATATTCTGCTATCAAATATTGAAACAGAGTCTCAGCAAATTTCAGGATGGTTTAAATGATTGGATGAAACTGTTGCATAGATGAGGAAAAAAAATCAGGTATCACATTGCATATAACATTGAAGATTAATATAGATTACATTTTATTTACTTCATTTTTCCCTCATAGAAATGTCAGCAGGTGAAGGGCACTTTTAATTGCAGGACTAAATTGCTCTTAAATGAAGTCATGTTAAGTCAATTAGTTTTTTCTTCACTTTTCTCAGTAACTTTACTCAGAGCTGCACTTTTTTTCTTTAATTGCCTTCTCATTTGTCCCTTGGTGCACATATTACTCATCTTCAGCCTGAATATGTTCTAGGTAAGTCTCTGTAACCTTGGAGGCTGTTTCATGTTTTAGTTTACAGAGCAACAGACTGCATGGGCCCAGCTGTTGGTTTTTTAGTCTGTAAACAATTCAAACACATGTTCTAGAAGTCTGAATCAAAACTCATGTTGAACTGCTCCACTTACCTTTGTGCAGTGAGAGGCAGACACAGAGGAGAAAGAGAGGAGAAGCCAGGAAGGAAAGGATTTGCAGCAGCTCCAACAGCCCTATATGCATTGAAGCTTCCATGTTGTACCTACTGAGAGTTTCACATGTGCAGTCATACATGCTGGAAACAGAGGGAAATAAATGCTTCCATTTATTCCTAACATAGAGAAAAATCCTAACAAAACATTTATCACCTTATTATAAAGCTTTTTTTTTCTGAAATTCTTCCTTGAAAATATAATACAAGAAAAGACATTTTCACTACAAGACAGACATTGAGGTGCTGGAACATGTTCAGAGAAGGTCAGCAAAGCTGGTGAAGAGTCTGGGGCACAGGTCTTACAAGGAACACCTGAAGGAGCTGGGTGTGTTTAGTCTGGAGAAAGGGAGATTCAGGGAGGATCTTGTCCCTCTCTACACTATGACTGACTGAAAGGAGGTAGTATAGAGGTGAGGCTTAGTCTCTTCTCCCAAGTAACAAGTGATAGGACAAGATGAAACAGCCTTAAGTTTCACCAAGAGAGTTTTACACTGGGTATTAGGAAAAACTTTCTGACCAAAAGGATTATCAAGTATTGGAACAGGCTGCCCAGGGAAGTGGTGGTATCACCATTCCTGGAGATATTTAACAGACTTGTAGATCTGGCACTTAAGGACATGGTTTAGTGGTGGACTTGGCAGTACTGGGTTAATGCTTGGACTTGATGATCTTAGATGTATTTTCCAGCCTAAATGATTCTATGATGAAGTACAGTACCTTTTCTCCTTGAATTGCCTACTTCCCAGGGGAATGCTCCTCCTGGGTGGAAGGTGTTCACCAGGGCACTAACCTGTGAGGTTTTCCAGTCCCTCAGTTATACCTACACTAGCACCCTCCATGGGTGCTGCAGGAGCACACTTACAGGCAGATCATGTCAAACACAGGTGGCCTGATCACATGGGTCCACCTTTGCGTGAAAGCATACTCTGGTGTGCTGGCCTGCTACTTCCTTGCCTGTCTTTTGGCAATGTCTGCACCTTGTGCCAGCTCCCAGTTTTGGGGCACAAGGCTGCAGTTTATCCTTCAATCCATTGCTGCAGGAGATACCAGGTGACACCAATCTGGCTGAGGCGTGTTGGGTACTTCTGAATGCCCATCTCTGCCATCGTTGGCCATCCCTATAGCAACCCTTAGCCACTACAGACATCACCACTGCAGCTTGAATTTTAAGATAACTAGTGATGTTCCCAGCAACTGGCCCTTATTAATGGCAATGTAGATAATTAAGGAATACTGTATTGTTTAAAATAAATATGCCAAATGAAAGCTACTAAAAGGCTGGTGTAGAAGGAGCAAAATATCTCTGTGAAAAATGCTAAATTGATATATGGCTGCAGCATGCATCCAGCTGTCTTTTCCTTAGGCTCATGACTAGTATTATGTATACGTTTAATTTTACTCACTTCAGTACTTCTACTATATGAAGCTGTGCAGTTTACAGAATTTAATGATGCATATGAAGTATTTGCTAGAGTGGGTATTTCAATTCCCAGCAGAAGGATGTGTAGAAATGCAGGAAGACTCTTATGACTGTTCTAAGCAAAGACAGGGTTTGACCATGCATATACAGCAAAAATCAGGTGCCTGCCCCAAAAAATTGTCTTCACTGTTTACTCTGCACCATTCCTAAGGTAGTAACACCTGTCTGACCTAGTTAATGTTTTCTAGAGTGCGTTTTGCTTTCATAATGCTGTTTAACAGTATAAATAAGAGGGAGTTGCAGTGTAGTCCTGGTGAAGACAGCAGGATCCTTGGTAGCTGCTGTAAGTAGTGATTTTTTTGCTTCCTATAGAGACTTCAAAAGTGTCTCCTTTTGCTGTAGGTAATTAATTTTAAATATTTTCATCTTGCATTGAAATCTGTCCTAGATAGAGAGGCTTTTATTTGGTCAGCTGGATATAAAGGACATAGGCATCGCAACTGAGGCAGTAAGTTGCCTACCAATTGTCAGGTGGCTGACAGGAGTAAGAATCTAAAAGCCAGAACAGAGTGTCTAGTTGCCTTGCAGGAAAGCAACGTGGTCTCTGGATCCAGGAAATCCTAAAAGTGGGACTTTCCCTGATGTACCTCCTCCATTAAAAGCCTGAGGGTGGGTGTTTAGAGCTTTTTTCTTTAATGTATTGGTGATTTTTTTAAGGAATTCTGCTGATTTTTATATTGAAGGTCTACAAGAAATACATTTGCTTAGGGAATGGTATATCTATTATCTGCTTCCCTTTCGGATGAGGCATTATTGCATTAATCATAAGGTTACAGAACCTTTGAGAGAGAAGGAGAGAAAATGGTGAATTTCACATGCTTAGGGGAGTGAAGATGACAGTGAAGTCAACATGTTCAATGAGCCAGAGACTGGACTGTCATCAGTTGTACACTGAAAAGTAGAAACTGGGAACCTGGTCTGATCTGTTCTTGCAGAGAGAAGAAAATCTCCTCTGTCCCACTGCCCTAACCACTGCACTCATTCTTTTTCACCTACTTTTTTTATCCTCTGGCCTAAGTGATGCTTCATCCCCGAGAGTGTGCAGTAACTCAACAGCAAATACTTGCGGTGGTCTGGTAGAGGAGTGAAAGCTCATGTTCACATGGTTCCAGGTAAAAGGAGGACAAGAAGTGGTTGATGCCACTCTCTGAGTGAGTTCTCCAATGTTAAGCTGGTTTACAGAAGATAGAAGAAACAGGAAATAGTCACATACATTTCTAGAGGATAATGTGAACTTCCACGTTTCTGCTGCAAAAAGATTGACTTCTAATTAAATACTCATAGTAGTTGAATTCTCTGAAGAATCCAATGCCCTTGGCTTGTGTTTGCAATCTTCTCAGGGGCTTCAGGCATAGAGGCATCAAAACTCCAAATGACAAGAGAAGTAAATGTCTAGATGAACAGTATGGAATTAGCCCTACGCACGTCCAGGTGCATATAATGAAGTGTGCAGAGAGCTTTCTAACCAGCCAGGAAAGCACACGTGACTTTATGGTGTTCCTTTGAAAAGATGGTCCTAGACAGAAGGATTCTGAGGTCATGTTCTCACACACAGATGAGGCTAGTCAAGTCTTTTGTGTTTTTCTGTGTGCTTGGGAGCCTTTCTTCAGATATGTTTCTGAATAGCTGGTATTAATTCAGCAGATGCTACTGGTGGTTGTGGTGCAGTGCCTTGATATGCATGGTGCCCCCACAGTGCAGCTTTCAGGAAACAAATTTCTCATAGTCCCTCATTCAGAAACAATCAGGAGGGTAGCAGCACCATCTGGTGAGCAAACAGCTTTTCTATTTCATGGTTAGATATGTTTTTGAGGAGTGCAAATTTTCATGTTGTCTGAAATGAGATTACCAGGAGGACCCCTTATGGGAGAATGAATATTCATCTCTGGGAATTACATGGAATTCTAGAGGCAGGAAGTTGTCTTCAGAGTTGTCTCTCCAAATCACAGAGATAAAATCAGCCCGAAAATGGACAAATTATCTATATTCACAAGGAAGCAAGTTCTGTCATTCAGAAAACTCTGTCCAGTTCACTTCCAGGTTTTCTGGTGGAATTATTCTACGGTAACTTGAGCTAATTCCAGTGTTCTCCATTTTGTTTCTGAGTTGCATGGTAGGGATGATTGTGTGATAGGGAAGAGGTAATATATTCAGCAAGTGTTATCACCAAGTCTAGTACAGACAAAATGCTGAAAACACTGTCCTCCAAGTGTTGCTATTCTCTTGTGTCATCATCTGTTTTGATTGAAAGCTCTTCTTTAAAGCAACCTGTTCTTGAACGCCACAAATGTATTGTCATTGTAACACACACAAACAGAAGAAAAGAGACAGAGGCAAACATATTTCCTTTCAGGCTAGTCAACAGGTCAGTGTAGATTTGAAATTAGAATTTAAATGCTTTTCACCTCTACTGCCATGCTGACGGACAAATTTTTTTTCTGGAGATTACACAAGTAAAGGTCTTAAAATAGAGTGCTTTCTGTAAACTTAGCTCCTTCAGACAGGGAATTCCTTAACGGCTTTATAGAACAGGTTCTCAGCTCTTTGCTTTTTAATTAATCATTAGCAAGTATGCTTTGTAGGAAAATCCCTCAATCATTAAGACCATCTGCATCTTCTGTTTCATGCTGAAAGGGTCTCTGTTGTCAGTTTGTCCCTGGTTGATCACTTGCTAATGTACAAGCCACAATAATGTCATATGAAATATTAAGTATTGAGTATAAAGTAACAATCTCCAATGATATTCTGAAGGCTCAGAGGATGCAAATTGTAAAAGCACCTTTGAGTTTCAAAGAAGGGACTAATGGAGTGGACCACTTGTATCTTCAAGGCTTAAACAACAAAAAAAGATCTCTATAAACTGCAGCTGCCAAGTCCCTTACAATCTTATGTTTTTAAAACCAACCATTACCAAGATTTTTGTGAGGACTGACTCATGATTCTTGACTGTTTGTGATTGGCCAGTACTGAGTAACAGATGGATGATTCAGATTCAGATTGTATTTAATTTTCTGTGAATTCAGAGCTGTAATAAAAGGAAAATAATTCCATGAAATACATAAATTAACCACAAAATGTGAACATGTCATAACTACACAGAGCAAAAATATCAGGATAGGGAAAATAACCATCAGAAAACTGTAACCAATATTTTACAGAGCCCTTACAGAAAACACATGCTGTATCCATTAGCCATAACTCTGAGGTCAAGCCAGTTAAATGCCCTGTCTACTTTGCATTCCAAGTAAATAGAAATTGGTAGTTTGAAGTACAGAGAAAATCACATCTATCTGCTATATTTTGTAATAAATATTAAATGCGATGAAACACTGAACAGGTCGCAACTTATCTTTAAAATGAAATGTTTCATTTTTCAGTATTCACGTTATTCTTAATAAATTATGACTGCAGCTGAGTAAATAGTTCATAGTAAATAATTTATCCAGAGATGGCTTCTGAATCAGCCTGCTGGATATGTGGAAATGGATTAGGCTTAGCTTTGATGCTTTTGTTTGGGAGTTGATTTCTTTTCAAAGTCTAGCTAATACATTGGCTCACTGATAGCAATTTTAAATATTCAGAACTGGAGCTCTTATGTTGAGTTACAAGTAGCTAGATATATTCAGAAGTATAATTTCAATGTCAAAATCAGAGGAGACCAAACTATAATTTAAAACTACTGTGTACAGTAATTGAAAATGTAGTTACCAAGAATGCTTGTAGTTCTTAACATTTGCCAGTAGCACTGTAGGTGTTATTGCAAATAGTCCTGCTTTTTAGAATTACTTATAACAAACATGTAAATGTTTGAATATTTGATTAGAGTTTTAAAATGTTTTGTTATTCTTGTGTGTCTAACTGTAAGTGGATATTCAACCACTATTACAAATTTCTCCCTCTGATGTTATAGAGAAAACTAGACTGTAAGCATAGCACTTGCTGATGACAGTCTCTCAAGTTAAATCATGCCAGAGATGAAAGGTGCAATTGGTGTAATATATCTCTCCTTGCACAATTTAAGCAAATCTGGTTCATTATCTCCCTGAATCCTTTGCAACTATTTCACCACTTCTTTGCCCTAGATTCCTCTTCTGAAATTAGGTCTATTGGGATATTCAGATCCCCACTTCCAAGGTGCCTCTGTAAGAGCTTGTACAGTGCAGGGTATCAGCTCTGCAATCAAAGGTTGTTACCACGGTCAAGTATAACACATTGATAAACATATTGCCCTTTGACCACTAGAGCATCTGATAAAAATAAGGCCTTGTTCTTTGTTAATGACATCGACTGCTTCTGGTAGGCTGAAAATGTTAAGCTGTGAAGAGACAACACATTGATTCAGGTTCTTATTTAAAGCATTACATTGTTTCTATTGAGGAAAAAAAAAATTAGAAAAGGCAAAAAAACCCAAAACACCTAATCCTTAGAGAGGCAGGGGTTTATATTTGGTTTGCTACTGAAGAACAGACACTGCTACTTGTCCTTTCTTAAAATAGGATGCTGTATCAATCTGACCAAAGGTTTATTTAAAGGTCTTCCTGCCTAATTTCTCAAATTCTGTTTGCATGTAGCCACTAATGCTGCTCACTTGCATGAATTTCCTCTTTCTCCCTTTACTCACAGAACATCCAGACTTCTTCTATGATGAGCTTTCCAGGACTTATTCAGACCACTATTGTCAAAAGCACAGTGGTACTACAGCCTTCCTGTGATTAGCTGTGTGTTTTCTGGTGGGGTATGCTCCATTCTCTGGCCTGCTGAGGGTGCTGTGTATTCAATTAATCTATGCTGAATTTTGTCTTTGCAGGTATTTAGGGTGGGGGTGGCAGAAAGAGTTGGCGGAGACTTGCCAGAAGGCCTGGGAAAATAAAATAAAAAAAATTCTGGCAAGAATTGGAGAACATGGAACCTGAGGACAAAAGAAAGAGATAAGATATTTTATTCAGTGGTAATGACAGAATAACTATTCCTACTTACTTAATTTACTTATCTTTGTAATATCTTCTCCCTTTTTTTCCCCATAGGATTTTAATACAAGAAAATGAAGACCACATTTTGTCTAAGTTTGCTACTGGCTGGGTTTCATGCTGTTGTCTGTAGTCAGCTCCCACCCAGTCACCACAATGGACATGATCTAAATGACCCTAAACACCACATGCATCATGGAGGGGAAGCGATTGCTTGCCTCAAACTTATGCCAAACAATGCTGATTTTGCATTCCAGTTTTTTAAAGAGATTACCCTGGAGGCACCTAATAAGAACATTTTCTTCTCTCCTGTAAGCATCTCCAGTGCATTTGCAATGCTAGCCCTAGGGGCTAGATCAACCACTCAGACTCAGATCCTGGAAGGACTCACTTTCAACCTTACAGAAATTCAGGAGAAAGAGATACATGAAGGCTTCCATAACCTAATCCACATGCTGAGCCATCCCGAGGGTGGGGTCCAGCTCAACATGGGGAATGCCATCTTTGTAACAGAGAAGCTGAAACCTCTAAAAAAGTTTTTAGATGATGCCAAAGCTCTGTATCAGCTGGAGGCTTTTGCCACTGACTTTAACAATCCCACGGAAGCTGAAAAGCAGATAAATGATTATATAGAGAGGAAAACACATGGGAAAATTACTAATTTGGTCAAGGACATGGATCCACAGACTGTAATGCTTCTGGCTAGCTTTGTTTTCTTTGAAGGTAAGTCCCCTAGGGTTCACATTCACAGTATTCATTCTTATCAACAGCTACCTCACTTGAACACTGGTCTGGGAAAAAATTCAAATGCTCTTCACTGGGCCAGAAGATCCCCTAAGGGCATACAGGAGGTGGTGGAGAGGTGACAGGACCCTGCTCAGCATGTGGAGGCAGCTGAGAGCCACACAGGCTTGGTTGTGTGACAGCTTCAGGAGCTCTGCTCCGAGCCACAGTGTCCCAGGCAGCCTGAACGTGTGGTCGTGGGTTTGACCATAATTCCAACTGACCCATGTTCTTCTAATTTTCAGTGAAGGCACTGAGACTCATACATGACCTAATCTCTTTAATGCCTCTTTTTAAAAGTATGCATGATTCAACGGCCTAATTTACTACATACTCCTTTTATTTTCCATTTCACAGTACACACAGTATACACATTTATATATGGAAGAAGCTAGTGATGAATAGGGAAGTACATTTTAAAGAACAAAGTGAAAACACTGTGCATTTCTGATGTGGGTTAGATGATGTGCTCTTAAGCCTGACGTAACACATCTACAAATTGAGGCTTATGATTAAAGTCAATAGAAATTAATGCACACAGTACTTGAGTACACAGATGATGTTTACACAAAGGCCATGTAGATCACCTGAACAGGAAAACAGTAGTAGGTACAAAGAAAATGCCTGATTATTTAATTATTGGCATTTGAAACATAAAATGAAGCTGGAATCCAATGCACTCTTTTGACCAGGTAAAAGATTCTTGCCTTACTGTGATGCACATTTTAAAGTATTATGTTTGAAAATTCTGTATTTAACACATGGAGGAATAGGTGAACATTATTACTAGCTATATAAAATTTAATCTATGATGGCATAGAACATGGGATATTCAGTTAAATTCTCCTTCTTTATATCAGGCAACTGGGAAAAACCTTTCAAACCAGAGCATACCGAAGAAAGAGAGTTCTTCGTGGATGCTGAAACTACTGTCAAAGTCCCCATGATGCACCAAACGGGTAGTTTTGACTTCTATTTTGATGAGGAGCTGTCATGCACTGTAGTACGGCTGCATTATAATGGGAGTGCCACTGCATTTCTGGTTCTGCCAGCAAAAGGGAAAATGAATCAGTTAGAGCAAACTGTGGACAAGGAAACCATCCAGAAATGGTCAGACCATTTTTTCCAGAGGTAATCTTCTGCCAGTCAGCTGGACTGGCACCTAAATTTATAGTATTTTTTCTTTTTTTGGGAATGCAAACACTATGAACGTGGTGATTCTGGGAAGTGAGTGACTTGGTTTTGGCTTGTGTGCCCTAGCTGTAAAAATCTTGCAGCTGGTTAGTATTTAACTATTCTTTTGTTGATGTCTGAGTGAGTTACTGTGCTCCTGACCAGAGCAGAGACCGTCCTGATGGGCTTCCAGGAATCCCAAATGGCAAGCCTAGATTCGTGTTTCTAAAATACTCCATCAACTCTGGAATCATGGCAATTTTAAGGCATGTCTTCTATACTAAGATTTCAGCTAATGTGTTTTACCTCTCATATGTCACTGTAACTCAGGCATATGTCTAAACCTTAAATAAGTCATAACTTACACAGTTTGTAATAATGCATATATACATAGTATGTCCTACACAAATATCTTCCTTACAAGAACCATTGCAGTGCTCAGCAGTTGTTAGAGCAGGCAAGTGATTATTTGTGGATGTCCTGATTTTCTGGCATTTTGTTTTGAAACTATAAAAATCTAATGAGGTTCTGTTAGCTTCAGCTATTGACACTAACATCAGCTAACACATTTTATAGCCTTGTTTGTCTGGAAGAGAAGAGATCTTAGCAACAGCAGATGAGTAATATCAGGTTAATACATGTTTAATTTGCCAAGCTGTGCCCTGATTCACAACTAATAAGGCTGTGCAGTTCACACCCATGTATCTCAGTGCATCATCATAGAAATACCAGCACAGTTAGTAAAAACATAATGGGTAGCAAATTGGATATGAGCTAATAATGTGATACCTCAAATATCAAAAATAAACATTTATCATTCTCAGCTGCAATATCAGGAAAAATCTTGTCTAAGTTCATTCAAGATCAGCATAGGAATAAGTTCTTCATGAAAGAAACTGTGAGAACCAAATGGCAATTTCTGTTCTACTGTTATGTTGAGACCAGTGCTAATACACTTGGTACCAATCTCTTCTAGTGCACTGGGCAGTATCACATAAAGGCTGCAGCAGTGCAATTTGGATCCAATCTGTTTTGCTATTCAACCCAAGCTGTCTTTGGGCAAGACAGCAAAAGGCTCGAACTACTGCTACTTTAGGTGACCTGGATGCTCTGAGGGTCCCTGTGAGGTGCATGAAATGAAATCCCGCATAAAGCATACTAAGCAGGAGTTGTCTGCAGATAGCTCACAGTCAAAGGCAAACTTGATCATGGCCAGCCCACAGTAGGAAGGCAGAGGACATGGCATCCAAAAGTGCAGGCAGCAGGGCACAGACCTTTCCCGGAGCCATGCTGAAGGCCACAGTTACACCTAAAATACTTCTTTGCGTTGAAGTGTTGGGGTTTGCCACACTTTTCCCCAGACTTTGTCAGGATTTCACTTCAGCTTTCCGCCATCTTGAGTGACATGGGCTGACACCTCTGCCTCTCCTCTTCTCTGCCTTTAAAGAGGGGTTCTTGTTACTCTCCTACTTAGCAGAGTGCTCTCAGATTTCCTGAACCAAAACACCAGATAAATGCTATTATGACTGCTATTCTTATTGTTAAGAATGATAGTGCTTGTATTACCATGAGAAGCACTAGCAAATGATTTGGTGCTCACTGTACATTCAGGGTCCAAACCTCTGGGGTTTGACACTCATGGGAATTACACAACTTTCTCACCATCATTTAGGTTGGTGAAAAATTCTTCTCACCACCTTTTATGTTTCTCTTCTATCTAACAGCCTTATGAGCCTCTACTTCCCCAAATTTTCTATTTCTGGGAGCTATGAAATAAGTAACACCCTTAAGAAGATGGGAATGGTGGATGTGTTCACCAACCAGGCAGATCTCTCTGGCATCACTGACAACCAAGACCTGAAGGTTTCCAAAGTAAGTCTGTGGCTGTTGGCCCTCTCCTTTCCTTCACAAACATACAGGAAAACTCCTCAGTGGTAGCATCCAGAAAGACCAGCTAAATACAACTTCAAGCTTCCCAACTTGCCTGTAGGTGGGTTCAGATTGTCTCAAATGCAATCCTACAAGATTAGTTTGGCCCTTGGTGACGCTGAAGATCAGATTAAATTGCTGCATGTCTGTTTTTAACAAGACTAGTATTGGCCAAGATTTTTTGGATGAAAGGAGCATCAACCCCTGGCTCCTCGAGGGGAACCACTAATGCTTCCAGGCACACCACAGACTGTCCTCCCCACCCTGGAGACTCAGTTTTGGAGATGCAGACAAACACTTATGGGTGGAACCTCCATCCTTCATTCAATCTTTTGGATTTTAATTTTTTAGGGGATTTCTGTAGCTCCATCCTGGTCCTCATTTAAGCAGCCATAATTACAATACTACAGCTCCTATGCCTCTACTCACTTCTCAGTGCCTCAAAGTAGGGCTGCTTTAAAAGGAGTCTGATTCATCCTTCAGGTGTCTGTTGACTGCCCAGATTGACTGTATTTTCTTTTTTCCTAGGTTGTTCATAAGGCTTCTCTGGATGTTGATGAGAGAGGTACTGAGGCAGCAGCAGCAACTGCTGTTGAAATAATGGCAGTGTCTCTTCCTCCAACCATTGAATTCAACCATCCCTTCCTCATGCTGATTTTTGACAGAGATACAAACTGTACACTCTTCATAGGAAAAATTGTTAACCCAACTAGTAATAGTTGAAATGACATATGAATTTTGTTTGTTATTACAGATTAAAGATGTAAAAGTGAATGACATGATTTATTTGCATTTGTACCAGCTTGTATATTGTTCATTTTCAGCAACAGTTTTCATTTTATGCCATCACCAAAAACTATTGGTATTGACCATGACAGTTGCTGAAGAGGAAGGAAGGAAAATGTTTTAAATTCAGCTAGTAAAACATTTTACTTGACTGAAGGTCATGTAAAGACCTAATATTTGCCAGCATTCAGAGAGAAACATATTACAATGGAAGACTTGTGCTTAATATGTTGTTGTCAGACAGAATAGCAGGCAAAATTAGGAACATTCTTGCAAACAAAGCAAAAGTGGTTGTAATTTACCATAAGTAAACAAGAGATGGGAAAAGTTGGATCAACATTGCAGGGTCACAAGAAACTGAAGCTTCTAATGGAGACAGCACTGAGAATGTGAAAAGCTGCTTTCACCAAACATCCTGCTTTTTGTGCCAGAACCACTTTATCATTCTTGATATTAATCTAGTAGCAAATCTTCCTGAGTTTCTTGCAGCTCAAAACAGAGCAGCAAGATAAAATCTGTTCTTGAACCGGAAGATTTTCAACCGTGTATTGCCAATTTGACAGACTTAGATGGAGTGGTTCGCTTCTCACATGTGTATCACATGTGAAAAGGAGGATGTAGCTGAATGAGAAGGTGAGGTATTTGGATGGCAATTACACAAGCTGAGATTTGTGGAAAATCTATAATGAGTCTCTAGGAAACTGTCCATATTTCAAATGCTGTCCTTTTGCAACCAAATAAGTGAGTAGGGAGCACTCAACAAACACATCTCCTGACCCAGGGAGTGGTGATAGGTACCTATGTAGAACACAGGGCAGCTTGAACACTGGCTGGTAACCACTTTCAATGCACCAGCCTTGACAACAGGTACCAGAAAGAGTATCCCTTCTTTCCCTAAACTTGTGGGGTTTGGAAGGGGATGAAATGATGTCCTGTCACTGGGAATGACACTGGGATCAACACTGGGAGCAGTCAAATGGCTTGGGAAGCTAACATACCCTCAGCAAAGTCTTGTGTGCCCTCTATGAAATTAAGAGGAAGTGTGATTTTATTAGTCTGGTGCAGAGCACTGTCTCCTCCATTGCAGTCAAAAGGAAAGTGCCCTTTCTGCTCTGTGTTCCTAGTAATACTTCCTGATAACTCTCATGCATGGCGTCTGATGGTGTTTTTTTGACTAAATAGACAGTCTCATTATAGACAAGTATATGAACAACTCATAGTATCAATGGCAGGGCAGTGACAGAAACGCATATACATTTCTGGTGCCTTCCTGCATTCTCCTCCTTCTGTTTGGGTGGCTTTGCAATTAACAAGACACCCTACCTGACAGTGCAAGTTTCTTTTCTCCCTGAAATACAGCTGCAGGGTGCAGCCTCCATGGGATCAGTCTCAGCCTAACACTCCTACTGTTTACTGCTGTTAAGGAACCGGCATTCAGCAAAGCAACAGTAAAACCTTTAGGGAGGAGAGAGCTCAGAGGTGAGATCTTTATCTGTGCATTGAATTCCCTATAGTTGTGCTAATTTGCACCAGTTGAAAAACTGACATAATTGATTTTAGCAGAATGATTCTCAGTTTACACCAAGAAATGTGAAAGAACCAGAGGCCATAAATGCAGTTACCTGTGCAAGACTAAATATTGCTCTCTCCTTTGAAAACCATTTTGCAGTGGATAAGGACATAAACAGCATAGTAGGAGGAAAGTTGTTCCCATGTGGTTCTGAGAGAGATGTGAAGATGAAGAGGATCTCTCGCATCAGCTAAATCAGCATTTGCAGGCTGTAAATCCAAAATTCTGGAAGGACACTCCTTCCTTTTCTACCCTTAGTACTCTGGTGCTCTCACATACATGTGCCTCCTTCAGAAGCAGGATGCAGGAATTCTGTTTTCCTGACATATTCCAGGAAAAAGAGCGTACAGGGCAGTAGGAGGGAGGTACAGTAGCAGATACGCTGCCATCAAGAATTAGCACTCCACAGCTTGAGCTTCTCCTATCACTGTAACTCCTATATGATCCCTCTGTGTTTGTAAAATGTGTTGGGGAGGTTACAGGGACAGCGAGTGGTGTGGTACGTGTGTGCCAGCCATGGGAGAACAGAGTGGTGGTGATGAGGGGAGTCTGTCGTTCCCACAGGGGATTTCCTGTCAATGTCAAGATCGGTGTCCAGGAGCCGTCTGCCAGACTAGCTTCATCAGACAATAACTCCTAGTGTATTGACATCATGCTGTGATTTTCCACTGCAGGATTTGCCAGAGACAGTGTTAAGAAGAGGCAGGCACCACACTTAGCACAAAAGAGCAGCAGACAGCTTGCTCCCTGCCTACATCCATGCTGCGCTGCGCTGTTTGTTATGCGTCCCATTCTCATCTCTCTCCCTCATCCACCCAGTCCTACTCTCTTAATCCTGCTCTCATTGCTGCAAGCAACAAAACAGATTTTCCCTATTTCACTCTTCTCGTTTCCTCTCTGCACCAAGCTCTTTTTCACAGCCTCCCACTCTCCCTCCTGCAGACTAACATTTTATCCCTCCCACCCGCCGGCACCGTTTGTTCATGCAGGAGGTGAATGCTGCCGGCTCAGCTGTGGCGCCTGCTCCACCAGCAGGTCCTCCTTTCCTCCTTCCCAAAAAATGGAGGGCAGGAGGCAACAGGGCTCCCTGCCTTTGACAGACTGTCTTGAGGGCACTCACAGCAGAGTGAGGAAGGCTGGGCAGAAAGACAGGACTGCAGGTCACTGAGTTATTGCCATTTGGTGTGATGTGCAACATGGGGATATAAACAAGTCAGAGATGCATCTTAGAAGCAATTAACAATCAGGTTCATTGACGCAGCTGACACAACTATGGAGTGTGTGGATGGAAATCATTGCTGTGCTTGTGGTGATTCCAGGTTTGAACAACCTGCTTATCTCCCGGCCAGATGCCAAGCCCTGTTTCACTGACTACCAGGGCAATGCCATAGGCTGTAGTCCAACAGACTCCAAGTCCTCCAAGTACCACATTGCAAGACTGCAACAGACTCCTGGGCTCACACATTGTTTGTGGAAGGAAGCGTTTGGGGTTTTGCTCTTATCTCACCATCACCCAAGGCTGTACCTAGAGGGATTAAAAGTCCCCTCACTTCCCACCACACATCCTTCAGTCCCCTTACATAGAGGACTACAGGAAGAAGCACCTATTTACACTTCAGGCAGGTATGATCTGATAGCTCTTGCTCAGCAGGAAGAAAGATATGGGTCAATATAACCTCTAACTTTGCAAATACATCAGTATTTTTGTTGCTTGTAATGCGTTGACTTGCTTTATGTTAAACTAACAGCACAGGCCTTGGATCTCTGCACTTATCAGCTTTGCTTGAAACTGTCCTGACGGTACTGGAGTTTTGTTTTAGCTTCTTTGCTTGTAACAATAATTATACAGCAATCAGGTACTATTACCTAATTTGTTTCAATTTTTCCATAGTTTTATAAGATTGTATATATTTACATACCCATACACCTACAGATATTTCTGTAACCAGCAGATATTAAGAACAAGTAGTTCTTCTGTGTAGAATGAAGTGTCTATGGCCCTGTAATGAAAAGTGAAGGAGTACAGATGTGGCAGGATGACAGCAAGGGACTGGAGACTACAGGCACAGGATGACACTGGACCTGAGCTATAAACATCTCCCCATGCTCAGTTACTGGCCATCAAAGGATTGCAGACTAAGGAGATGGGTGAAACCAATTTAGGACATAACTAGGAGAACAGAGATTGAGAACACAGTGTATGTAAAACACAGCACAGGTAGTAAGTTCAGGTGTACTGTGAACCTGTGAACCAATGAAGGAAAATCAAGGGAAAGAGCCTGTGAGCAAATGATCCCATGCTGGGTCCAGAAAGGAAATGGTAAAGCTACCCTGGATGTCAGCTTTTGTGGTATTTGGAGCAGAAATACATCATAGATTTACTCCAAAAGCAGTGTTTTAACACAAGATGAACTTCACAATGATACCAGAGGTCCCACCTCATAGTGCCTGGTGGGTAGCACATGAAGAGTGAATGTTTTGGAAAGAATACAACCCCTTCAAAAAACCCTTTTGTAGTCAATCAGTGATTTCTTCAAGCTGCCAGGTGTCTAAAACCTTGCGGACCAATGTGGAAAAAAGACAAAAGTTGGTGCAACTAGAAGAAGAGGAATTAGAGGCAAAGAGACAGCCCTCGGTGCCAGTCAGGTCCCCATCCTCCTCCAAAGACCTTCTGCTGTCTTGCCCTCCAATCAAGCCTGCTGCTGTGTGTTGGACCACAGGACGTTCAGTTCTTCCCCAGACCTGGACAGCAAGACTGTGAGGAAGGCTGACACAGGGCCAGCCATGTCACGGAGGTGCAAGATCTGGGCAGCTGCAGGGAAGAGACTATGAGTGCAAGGAGACATTCCTGGGCAGGAGTCTGTGACCCACAGCCCAGGCACCACCTGCATGACCACTCTGGGGCTCACAGGCTCCCTTCTGGCCTGAGGAGATCTGTCCTGTGGACAGAATTTCACATCACTTTGTTAGTGCAGTGACTGAAGAAGGCAGTACCATGGGCATCAGTATAACTCCTTTTTCTGTGCCTCTTTATCTTATCTGATATACTGATAATCTGTTATTCAGTCACTAGACATTTAGCAACTTGACCAAAAGCACCTTTTTTTTTCCCCCCCTTGGATAGCTATAAGAAATAAGATTTCATCATTATTTATTCTGTCTTATCTTCAGTAGCTGAGCCAGTCAGCTACAGATTAGTGGAAGGCATTGCCATGCTTCAACTCACTGACAAAGGAGAGCAGCTCACTGAGAGGAGACGAAATCACAGCTAAAACCTCTTGTAGTTTGCTTTCTTCATGGTTACATGGAAAACCTATTTTAAAACAAAGCTTCACAACTGTAAACAACCATGTCTGTCCTGTAACAGCAACACAGAAGTTGCTGTGGCCAAGCCTCTGTGCGCTCATTCATGTGTATCAGAGCACCCAGCCTCAGACCAGAACTGCCACCGATACATACGGGGTTGGTGGTGCTGGGGCACTGCCAACAGCCAGCATTTTTAAGGACAAATTGTTGCAGGCCAGGTGTGAATGTGGTTGTGTAGGTTCATTGTAGGAGAGCAGCATGAGAATCCGATTGTATTTGTGATTGCTATCCAGGCAATCTGAGTATAATCCGAAGTATTCGTATTACATCTTGATCTAGTTCTATCTGTTATTTTATATGCCTGGGTTTGCTGTGTTTTTTTTACACAGAGAAGCCTTTTGCCTGCTAAATGATGCATCTGAGAGATTATCGGACTACCTGGTGTGTTGAAATAGCTGGCTTCAAAGCATGGGAAATAACTGTTTAACTAATGTAACGTTTGGCCATAGTTAAAGGTCTAGTGTGACTTAATACTTGTATAACATCCAAAACTTTAACAAAAGTTTTAACAATATATAGCTAGGGGATTTCTATTTCAATATTCTCAAAATATAACCTAATTTTATCATACAACAGTGGGGAAAAGACACACTTTTGGATTAGCTTTGCAGTGGAAATGAGCTCAGCCTGTCATACTGGGCAGCAAGGGTAATGCCATCCCATGTAGCCCACCAGCATCAGTCAGGGAAGCCTGGCTGACTCAAGCAGTCTTTCCAAACCGGTACACCTTGTGTGCATTTTTCTTTGTCAAGTTGGCATCCTTTGGTCATAGAAGAAAAACTTTCTAATGATTCCAGACTTCAGTAAAATAAAAGTGCAAAGTTCAAGAAAGAAGGAGTGTGTTTAAGCTGGGGGCTGCAGGAAAACTCAGCCTCCTTGGTTAGCTCAGAAGGTCAGCCCATTCTGCTTCTGCCCATGGCCACCAGGACTGGCAGTGCTGGGGCTGAGCCTGGCCACGTGGGAGGCCACTTGGGCTGAGAAAACAAGGATATCCCTACAGTGAGGGCTGAGGAGAACATGAGTTCAGGTGGAAGGAGCCAGTGGGTTGCCTCTCTCAGCCTCACTGTCAAGCAGAGAGCCACTGACTGTGATGCAAAAGTTCCAGTGTCCTCTGCCTGGTGTCCCTGAGTGTGCTGTCCTTCCCTGGGTAGCACAGATGAGGACACAGATGAGGGAAAAGGAGAGACTTCCATGAAGCTTGAATTCTGAAGTCAGGAGTATGTGTGTTTTTACTGCCATATTTGTAGGCATGATCTCCCCTGCAGAAAAAATAGCAACTTCCAATTGTCCCCTTTAACCTAATGTGAGCAAAACACACAATTTTTAGGATATGACAACTGAGATCACCATATCGCTGCAGAATCAAAAATAGACACTTGAAGACAGCCAGCACATTTTGTTTCAGCTTAGCTCTGCCTACCATGTATGTCACATGTAATCAATACAGGTTACGTTTACCACCACAGGGCATATCTCTGTGACTCCTGAAGTGCTTCAAGAGAAGGTCCAGTTTCGTCCGAAAGGAGCTATTGGAAGTCAAGGTAGCACAGAATCTTGACATTTTTGGGATTACCGTGAGACTGTGATGACAGCACTTTATAACACAGCTTTCTCCCCAGCTCAAATGCATCGTTGTTGAGATTGCAAAAGGAATGGTGGGGTTTAGGACGCTGCTCCCTCCTGGTTGTTTCCCCACACCACTGAGTAGTGCTGGTGCTGTTTGACATGCCAGCAGGGCTCCCTAGGTGGGCTGTACTCCACCAAGGCATACCATCTTCTCAGATTCCTTCCCAAAATCTGCTCTCTCAGGGTAACTGCAATTTGCCACCACTCCTGAGCAAACCTTGGCTAATGGCAAAGGGACACAGCCCAGGTCCTTCCAGCACTGCATCAGTTTGTTTAACGTCCTGGCATTTAGCTAAGCACAGATTCATTGTATTTCTTTCCTACAGATGCATTCACACACAGATACACTTGCACACACTGACACACACTCATCTTTGTTGTATGGTTTGGGGACACAGAAGCGTTAGCCACTGTTAGTATAATTAAACCAAATTAGTCTAAAAGAGATTGCAGATAAAAGACACTTGCAGTGCACAGAGGAGATTCAATGAGAAAATGCTTTGCTAGCTTATATCTTTATTTTCCACTCTCTCAGGGTAAATTCAAGATAACCTCATGTTTACATTGCAGTGAGCATGCTGACTTTGCATACTTCTTCCACCCCCACTCCCTATTGCTTGATTTTAAACCAAGAGATAAAACTCTGGGCAAAGACTCCATTGCACAGCTCATTTTTCTTTTCAGCAGAACTGGAAAAGATATGAGGCGTTTGCATTTCATGCACACTTAAGATCAAATTTCCAGCCTGCCTTCAACTTCTGCTTTTGCAACCTCATCTGTTAGAATTTGTTTACTTGCAGGCTTTCAGTATGATTCTGTGGACTCTCCTCAACACCTGCATCTATCATATCTACTTGAACTAGACGTGCTATTACCAACATAAACTGCAGCATGTACATAATTAATTACTAAAACTAGTCCTTGCCTGAGGAAGAACAGTTAAACCCTCAGCCTGCTCAGTGAAGTAATACAGTTATGTCATTACACAACTGTTTCATATGGAGACTGTTTATGCCACTTTCCCTGAGCAGTATGAGCTGTACTGCTATAGGCACAGCTGTACCGGTTTAATTACTCCTATAGGGAGTCTCTCACTGGCTCAGCTCTCAGTGAGAACTCAAAACCCATCACACTGTCACTTGTCTGGGCATGCCTGGAGTAAGAGCCGCTCTGTAAATCAGTTGAGTATGGGAGTCACACAGCCACAGAGGGATGAGACCTACTTCTGTCATGCTAGTTAGCAGTGAAAGCTGTGAGTTTTGTGAGCTTCACATATTGAATTCTGGTCAAAAAGGAAGAAACACCTATATCAATTTCTAAAAATTATATTCAATTATGTGCTGAGTAATTCCACCTTCCATTACACTATATGCACACAAAACCAAGGTTCCAGTATGATGTAAAGGGTTAGTTTAAAATTATATAGTTCCAGATTGAAAATTTTCTGTACAGAAACTTTTGTTCTGGCATAAGAAATCCTTTTTCATCACCTGTTGAAGATTTTAAGACTTTAAGCTCCACCACGAAGTGACTCATGCTGGAATTAAAGTCCACATAAGGATTTAGGGTGGTAACACTTTCTTGTTGCAGTTCCTCTGCATTATTTCCTCACTTAAATGGTCTTATGTCAGTTAAATTTTAGTCATGTAACAATAAAACACATCTACATTGAAAATACTGCTAGTTTTCCTCTCTTTATTATTACAGTGATCTGTATCCTACAAGTTTCTTTTGTCAGATGAAAAACATCAGTTCTCTATTTCTTGTATTCTCACTGTGTTATACATCACCTGGGAAGAGCAATTTGAGCTGGTATACAACAACAGGAGGCTGAGCATCTGAGCACATTGTCACACATGATCCACATTATGCATATACAAGTCCAAGAAGGAGTTGAAATCACATGTCTGGAGAATGTAAAAACCAACAATATTTGCCAGTCCAACCTACATGGAGTACAGGCAAAGTAATTTATCAGTGGGTCTGATCTTCCAAAAGTATCAGAGTAGGTCCAGTGACTACATTCTTCCTGTAGAATGGGAACATCTTTGTGTCCAGGGTTAGATCTTCCAATGCATATTATGGATATGTTGTACCTAAGCTGTAGCATAACTATGATCAAGCTGAAGATATGAGTTTGGGTGGCAAGGGTATGAACCATGATGTTAAAGGTTAAAGTCTTTTCTCAAGCAGTCTGTTGATACAGAGTTCTCAGTTACGTGCTATTACTGCACTGTGTGTTCACAAGAGCCCTTGTTTGCCTGTTGGTCAGAGAGAGCAAAGTCTTGTTAAATATAGCTACTTGCTCAATAAAATGTAGTTGAAATATCATATTCACCCTACGCTTATCTTATCCTAAACAGAAATGTTGACTGACAAGAAGTCTGGCCACAGGAACTGGCTGTCCTTTAGGAGGACAGTGACTGGAACTTGAAGACACCACTGCTCACTGAAGAAGAATGGGTGGTGGCTTTTAATTTAAGCCTCCTGTCAATGCAAATGCTTCCATGCTCATTACAATGCCAAAAAGAAAAATGAATACCTCCATCAAAAGCAAATTATATGATGCTGAAATCTCACATTCATTCTATAATCACATGCTGACCAAGGTTACTATCATTTACTATAGAGTGACTTCAGTGGGATCCAAAAATTGTTTCATTATATAGGGAGCAAAATAGGTGCTTTCAATCAAAAATGACTAAGAAGGAGCAAATGAAGATGCTAGATCAGGCCTTCCGGGAGGTAAGAAGGATGTCTTGGGTGTGTTTAGTCACTTATTCTGATCTGGCCACAGCTCCAGGAAGTGTCTGAAGTAAAACTGCTCCCACACTGGAGGCACAACTCTCCTTAAAGGAATATATAATACAGTGTATTATAGGCTTTTAAATGCTTCAGTTTGGCACAAAATCCTGACTGTAGGAGGCTGGGAATCTTTCCAAGAAAAGGCATAGAGAACAGTGCTGATATTGTACTTATGGCTGTAGAACAGAAAAGCAGGACTAACCTACAGCTGAATCTCCACAGGGGCCCTGACAGTGAAGGTGCTTTGAGCAGACCCATGGTCTGCATCCTGTGGGAACACAACTTGCCACTCCAAGTGAACAAGGGTCCAAAGAGACTGCATTTCCCATATAGGAAAATGCTAGACAAGGAACAGACCTTGAATGGCCAGTTACATTTCATGGATTGATGGAATCTTGGGCCAGATTTGGAGTGTCTCCAAGGTTACTTTTTCTGAGCTTTGTTCAGTAAAATCTCAGCTTTCTGCAACCTTGATTGCTATCCTTTCCTTCTCTCTTCCTTCCAGCTGTCCTATCACCCTATAGGAGTGGATACTTATATAAAAACTGCTCATCATGAACATACTCTTTGTTATCCAGGAAGTGAATATTAAGGTTTCATTTACCTCAGACCCGTTGACGAGTCTAACTTACCAGCATAAAAATAAATTCACAAAAGAAACCATATTTGTGGGGTTTTTTCCTATATATAAATAGTTATCTGGCCTACAGATACAGTTAAACCTGGTTTCCATAGCTTCTCTGGTGTGAATTGTCTGATGTCTAGCAAAGACAAGCTCATCAGCTCACCCCACAGTGCAGGCTGTAAAAGTATCTGTCCTGGATCAGGTCATTCAGCTTCATGAATTTGGTATGCTTCAGACCTGTATCATTTTGTTATGGTGGATGCAAAACCAGAATATATCCAAAACATATAAAATGGAAGTGAGAGAAGGTGAGAAAGAGAGAATTAGGCAGAGAAAAGATAACCTAAATTTTCTCAAAAAATCTGAGCTGAAAATTTACTGACTCAAAGTTGAAAAGATGGATGGCACTTTAACCAGGAAAACCAGGAACTGTGAAGAGCAACCAATTCCTGTAGTGGTCTAAAGGAAACCTCTCAAAAGAGCAATAAATTTAGCACCTGGTTTCCATCAGGACTGAAAGACGTTTACAAATTTGCTCTATTTCCCAAATAATCTTTCTAATATAAATTATATTCTCACTACCAGTGTATGTCAATCTTTAAGAAGTTCCATTTCAAAGATGTGTGAGTTTGCTAAGCAGTATTAGTGCCTAAATCAAGGAAATGAAAAATTAACACTTCACATCTGGCACTACCCACATATTAAATGCAATCTTACCAAGACATATGTAGAAAGCCATATTTGAGTCCCTACACAGCTCCCAGACAGGGGTTGCTGAGCACTTAATTATTTTATTGTCTAGATAATTTTCCTTATGGGAAAGAACCAATGGATATATTAGTTACAAATTTTCAACTTATAGTGGATTTTTAGTATAATAAGTCTTTTTCCTGAAAATTAATGTTATATATACAGCTGAGTGACAGACACAATTATGCAATGCCTCTAGCCTTACACTTGAGACTGGTCATTATGGATGCCATTTGTTTGTAGCAGCATATAATATATTATCCTCTGAATTCAAATTCACAAGAACTGTGTTGTTGCCATGTAAAACTGCTTAAATATTTTGTGAAAGCACAGCCGAGCAGATAACACACTTTCTTGAGGAAGAAGAGCTGCTTTTGCATGCCCACCACATGCAGCCTCACACAGACCGCACACTCGGTACCAGGCCTGTAGCAGCTCACGGTACTGGGATGTCTGTTCAAATGGCAAAACCCCAAAGAAACACAAGTACCCAACCCCATAAGGCAGAGCTCTTGGGCAGCCACTCTGGGCAATGTGGGCAGC
The DNA here is from genome assembly GCA_013400415.1 of Scytalopus superciliaris. NCBI lineage: Eukaryota > Metazoa > Chordata > Aves > Passeriformes > Rhinocryptidae > Scytalopus > Scytalopus superciliaris. Next base: position 235,826 of record VXBX01005867.1, read on the forward strand.
ACTAACCTGTACTCATTTGGAACTCAGTAACCCTCAGCACATTTCACAAGTGCCAGAAGGCACCTTTTGCTTGCCTATTACAGAGGACAAAGTGCAGAGATTTCTTCATTACATCAGGTAATTGCTTCATGCCAGAGAGCCAAAGACTGCAAGTCCCAGGAACTCAGCTTGATTATCATAGCAATAAGGAGATGCATGTGCAGTGCATGTAAACATGGGATTTGGGTAAAAACTAGTGGGGAAATAGCTCATATTTCAAGTTTGGGTCATCAGAAATCACTGATTGCAAAATTTTCTGCCATTCTGAAGGTGCAATAACAAGGGTTTTTTTCCCCTTAGATATACCAGCCTCTTACACACTTTGTAACTCCTGCCTTTCAAGTTGAAATTTTTCCAGGAATTTAAAGTAGAATTGCACTTGCATTTTACATCTACTGGAGGAACTTTGAGATGACTTCCTATGAGAACAGAAATATTTTCCAGTGTCATTTTTTTAAGTTTGTGTCTCCTGCCTGCTGAAGTCCTGTCTCATGACACAGACTTAGAAAGGCACAGAGAAGGGCAGCTGTCCAAACATGAAAAACGACCCTTCTTCCCATGTGAGAACTAAAGGTTCTGATGACACCTGCTGGCTCCATGGGGACTCAGCAAACACCAGCCGGCCCCTGCTGGAGCTCTTCAATTCTTGTGTATAAAAATGTAGGATCAATAAATTATTGCAAACTAAAATGTTCCCTTGCTGCAGGTCAGAAAATCACAGGAAAACAAGGCTGGGAACTTCAAGAGGTCATTTACTCCATTCCCTGCAATAAAGCAGGGTACATACTACTTCCATCACACCTAATGGATGATTGTTTTACCTCTTACTGAAAATTGATAGTACTTTTCTGGGCACACTGTTATCATGTTTCATCATTTTTTGCATTTCCTATAAAAGATTACAGAGTAAGACGTCTTTTTAACAGACAATTATAGATTTATTTGTGTGTTCAAGGGTAGTTAGTGCTTGCCTATGAAGTTGAAAATAAAATGGAGATACTTCAGCCCTATGTTATGAAATACTACAGCTTTACTGCTTTGTCCATCTTGTGCAGTAATGCACTCATCCCACCTCAGGTGAGATAAAGGAGTATGTACCTTCCAAAGATGCTTTTACTACCAGAATCCTGTCGCATGAGCAGTGGCATAGGTCTATGTCTCTACAGAAGGGCCAAGATTATAAACACATTAGGTCTGGAGCCACAGGGTGTTTGCATCCTGATGATTTCAATTATATTGTGCATTGCTTGAGTGGGAGAAGCAGCAGTCACCTTGATGAATCAGCTTGTTGACAAACTAAGTATGTTCAGGAGACCGTATAAAGAGCTGTTTTATAACTGTTAGAGCATGTTAGTTTATGTGTTATGAGTAATTTCACAGTGAGGCTTCAGAAGAAATACAAATCCCTGAAAATCACCCCTGTGTATCTGCTGAACTACTCTTGGTACACTGGTATTTTGTTTAGTCTAAGAAACATGGAAAATATTATATCACATTCAGCCTAAATATTTTCGTAATTTTCTGATTTTCTAATTTTCCTATTTTTCTGAGTGATTTCAACTAGCTCCATAAAGACAGGTGTAAATATCCTGTGTCTGCCCTTGAGAAACCAAATGTGTAGCCACTAGCTGGGGAGAGAAATTTGCAGGGCCTTGAGTGAAATGCATCTGTTTGGTGACTACCTTGTCTGAGCAAGGCAAGCAACTCAGTTCCAAAAAATCTCTTACTGGGAACGTGGTACAGACACAATTAATTAAACCACCTGTCTCCTTTCTGGAACCTGCTCTCAGTAGTGCAATCATGCCCATCACATCTCACAGCCCACTTTGAATCTCTCTGGTCGAGTAACAAACTGCTAAATTGGGTCATGGCATGTGGAAGAGAGGCATTACATAAGCAAGCACTGTTGCTGTACCAGGGTGATTGCAATTGGGAGGAATCATAGTTAGCACAGGGAACCTAAACACAAAACCCCCCAAATATTAGGATGGCTGGTTGCTTCACAGTCAGGGAAGGTTTCCTAAAAGAGAAGTAAGTCAAAGAAAAAGCAGCTACTGAAGCAGAGATGTTGTCAGCCCCACAAGAAGAACTGCAAAAGGTAGATAGGGTCTTAAAACAGAAACCCTCTAAATATTTGGAGCAAGTAGCTGAATCTGCCTCTGCAGGTACTCAGGAGTTGCAGGGCTTTGACAAATAGATTGGTGAGGACCTGGACTACATAATCACTGCCAAGTTGTTCAGAGTTGTATATGCATCCAAAACTAGTTGTTTATTAGAGAACAGATAGTCTTAAGCTCAACTGCTGACCTATCAGTTGTCTATTGCCCAGCCTCAGCATTGTGCCCACACAAGGTCCCAACAGAGACACAACTTGAACACGTGTATTGGCCTTGCTTGTTCCAATCTCAGAGGTGATTTTGTCCTAAATTGTGGAAAAGGGCGATTTTGCCAGAGAGACACACTGTCAATCCTCTCCCAGAAAGTCACTCTGTGAATATGCATACTTTGACAGGGTGTTACCCATATGGTGTGTGGCGTTTAACTGCTCAGAAAGCTCTGTTGAATCGAAAGGGCGACTGACAGTAAAAATAGTAGTTTGTGGGAGGAATACGTTACTCCCGTTAGTGTATGGAAGATACTCTCAACAAGGTGTTACCCAGCATAAAAAACTAGCAAAGGCTTTGTGAGTAACTAGAGTGGAAGACAATTCCATCAGATATTTGTACACAGCCAGTACATCTCATAGCAGCCTCCTTTTCCCTCTGGATAAAATAGGACTGATATGGGTTTTGTGGTCCTGAAAAGATTTAGCTGAGAGATTCAAAGACTTTAAGATATCTTCAAACCCCATGTTTCAGTACCATCTATAAACAAGGCAATCTTTTGAATATTAAACATCAATACAGTGCATCTTAATTCAGGCAGGGCTTCCAGCAGTGACCACACATCAGAGTCCTGATGCAAGGACAAAGAGGCTTGGTTGCTATTGTCATGGCAAATAACTGCTAATTTTGCTGAGCACAAAAGCTGGGTTCTGTGTGCATCAGGTTTTCCTTGTATTTTCTTCTTGGGCCACAACTATGGTACTACAGTGTCCAGAAGATGCAGAGATTCAGAGGCACACCACAGTAATGCAGTTTGTTCAACCATATCGAATGCAAATTTCTTCCATGCAATGAGAAGACATTTGAATTTCAAATCCAACTGAATTAAACACAAAGAAATATAGACTAGGAAGTAGGAAAAAAAATGTCCAGTCACCTGGACAGAGAACTGAAGTTCTGAAGTCACTGGGGCATTCACAGTGGAGCTTTTTACATTTAGAGAATAGACTGTCAGATGTTAGAGCAGGGCCTTCACTTAGTAACCCCATCTTATGTTCCCGTATTCTTTAATACAGTGCCTACACTGGGGGCCTATTATGACTGGAATTGTTTCTAAAAGGAAGAATATAATTTTTTTTTCCAGTTTCGTTGAAAATTAGAGACTAGTCCCCTTATCTCACATTTTAAGGCCAAATTCTTTTTCTGTTACAGTCCAAATCAAAATAAAGTGTTCTGTTTCATTTGGGAGTATTTTCAAAAGTAATTTAGGAGCATGAGGGAATATAAGGAGTTCCATGTTTATGTTTGATTTGGAATTAGGCCAATGATCAAAATAGTGAAGAGTTTAGATCATGCCTATGCTACAGGTATTGCTGAATAAATTGTCTTAAAGAATGTGCCTCATCCAAATAATGATGCTGAAGAGCCAAAACCAGCCTGTCAAATCAGCCCAAGCCACTGAAAACTCAAAAAGTGTCCATACTTCCCATAGCTCTGTATAACTTTTGCAGTAATATCAGCTTCTACTTTGTAGTTTAGAGGAGAAACTCCCCTCAGCGCTTATCAGTTAGTTAATGTTGGCGTATTGATATGTCACCAACTAGCTGGCATGCTGTTGAAAGAGGGAGCAGAGCCCTGGCCTCTGCTCTAAAAGCATGACCAAATTGCAGGGTGAGGGAGCTGGTAACACCGCTATAAATGTTCTGTACCTTCTCCTTTGCTCCCATGTGCTTCCCCTGCCTCTGTGAATAGTGACATACTGTTTTATGTAAGGGGGTATTTTAAGCTGGACTGGATACTGCATCCACCACTGAGTAGCTCAGAGCCTGCCTGTAAAATAATTCTCATGGACGACTGGATGTGTGGGGCCCACATCCTGATAGTGTGTTGAAGGCCTAAATGCAAGGAGTTTATTGTTTTCTTGTTTCTCATGAAAGATATCATATATTTACCAGAATATAACCCTTCCTCATTATGCCATTTAGGGGAAACACCAAATTCAGTGTTTATAAAGCAGTTAATTTATAACAGACAAAACCAGATTACCACTCTTTGGAAGGGCAAATATTTGTTCAAAAACTTCTATATGGGACAGACATCTTCTTTTCATTTTTGAACAAAGCTGATTGAGAAAAGCAACAGAGGAGCTACCTAATAGGTAAGACAAGATTTCTATGAAGCATTTAGATTGTAAAGGGAAGGATTATTACATTTTGAATACACATACATGCACTTTTATATATTTATCAGTAATTCTCTTGATGTGCAGTTTTAAATGGTCTTAATCAGCTTCTAATCTATTTTTCTCTTGCTCTAATGCGTTGAAAAGAAAAATGTATTTGAACAAGTAACTTCTTTCTTTGATACTGATACCACTAGAAACAAGTATTTCTTTAAATGGAAATAATGTTCACTTTGCTCCAACACTTACATGTTTATTAATGAACTGTGTATGCATGAAGTGGGTGATCTAGAATTAGCAATAAGCTTTACTTGAATCTAAAAATATGAGTCTCTAATGTACAAAAAAAATCCACTTTATTGTTCCCAGAGCCGTTTTTCCTAGTTCTAGAGGACATGCCTTATTTCTAACAGTTAGTAAAGGTGAATGATGTAGCTGCTGTAATCATAACTTTTAATTTTTGCGGTCTCAGATTTGCAGTGAATACTTACTGTAACTGCAAGGTTCTTATTCCTGTGATGTTCATTACACCTCATATATAGCATTTGTGTGTGCAGGACTCTTTTCTTGAGTGTTGAATGGTCTGGGATGTTCCTGTGAACAAGAGCTTCCTGCCTTTGTCCTGTCCTTACAGTCTGAAACTCACTTGTGCTGGGAAGGCAGAGCCCTCTGGAAGGCAGCTCATCACTTTCCCCATTCAGTCCCTTTACATCTCCTGAGGGGAGCTGGTGGCTCACTTGAGCCAAGTGCTGTCCCAAACCTCTCAGCGAGAGACCAACAGTGACATCTGCCAAATGCAACACTGCCAGATGTTGCACAGGAATTGTCTATGCCTAGAAAAGATGTGGCAGTGCTGGCACTCTGCAATGCCTAGTGAGCAGTTAGGCCTGATGCTCTTTTAAAGGGAGGGACTGCTGCAGAAAACCCTTTCTCTGTGACTGAATATGATCAAAAGCAAAATTTTCCAATCCCTGCCTCTTTGCTAGAGCTGACTCTGCAGTGTCCAAGGAAGCTTCTTTGAAGTAGGGATGAATCCCAGAGGAAAGAACCTCCTCCTTTGCTGCCACAGCAGGTGCAGCAGTGCGGCAGGAACAGAGCCTCTCTGCCTGTGTTTCTTCCCACAGAAGTGGGTCACTACATAAGCAGCAGAAATGCCCAGCAGTTCTCGCAACAGCTCTTAAATGCACCGCTTGCAGTCCATCAGGGGACAGTGAGTATCCCAACCCTCTCTCCAGAAGTCACATGCACCATTGGACGAGCAAGGCAAGAGCCAAAGTCAAATCAGCCTCTTCCCTATTCCAGTCCTACAAAATCCAGACACTGGGAATCTCATTGAAAATAAATCAAGAGTTAATGAGAAAGAAAAGTAGAGAAAAAATTATTCACTGAATATTTGCTGCATATTTTACTCTGTCCTCTGTCTGCCATGCATTCAAGAGGAGGCATAACATGCAGGATTTCACTGCCTCCCGATTAAGTCATGACAGCCCATCTGTGTTGCACCAAGTACAGAACGTGACCTATTATCTCAAAAGAAAATAGCACACCACCTGACTGCCAAAAGCACCCTGTGACTTGGCATCCGAATGTCTCAGTACTCACATCAACATACCTTTTCAGGACTAACTCCCACAGCCTGAATCAGCCAACTGTGAAATTCAGCTGAACTCTGAATAAATCGAATAAGAGCTGCTTTCCCATATGCCAAATCACAAATTATACAATGACCCTAATTTGCTCTTACAGATCCTTAATTTAAGAGGAGTAGTTACAGTTGCCATGTGATTCTAGACTATTGAATCACTTACTACTTTAATGATGGGCCATATAATCCATCCTTTAATCTCATTTATCCCTGTGCATGCCACTGCTATACAAAAGGAATCTGTGCAGGCTTGGTGATCTTGAACATCCTGTGTTATTTACAATGGGAAAATGCATCTGCAAAGATTGTGGCCATTCAAAATTTTTCCACAAGGTGCAATTCTACACTGCTGTATGGGAGAGAATTCATATATTGTTTTAATGGAAAGATGGATAATAATCTTATTTGCATTTTATGCCTGAAAAGTGTCTTTCATGTACAAATTTACACAATCAATATCTGATGGTAAAGTTTGCCTGAGGTCTACTCTAAGATGTGCCCAGTTTTCTCCAAACGTTTTGTTGGCCAGAAGAGAAACCTTGTATTAACTTTTCTCAGAAATCAAAACTTGTGTAAAATATTGCATTTTTAAGCATCGAGCAATTGTTTCATCCTTGTACTATTTGACATTGAAACATGCTATTTTCAGGGAGGACACAGCACTGACAAACATATTTCAGCATTTGCTGGACAGAGAGGTAGAAAAGAGCAGAATCCTACAGCATGTGATCAGGAGAATGATTTGAATGGAGTAATAAACAAGATTATTGTTTATAATAAGAAGGATTGAGAAGTGAAATGAAGGATGAAAAGTGAAATGAAATTATGAAAGCCAAGTACGTTGTCTCCACTACATGCTTCCTAGAATTCTTTTACCTACAGATGACATCAATTTCACAGGGTGAAGGCTGCTGCACAGGTCCAAACAAGTCCATTTTCCATCATTGAGCTGACTTTTGTGCTTGAAATCTGGGTTTCACTTTGTAAAGGAAATACAAGTGAGCAATGGAAAAATCAGTGAAGTACTCCTGACATGAATCACCAATACCAGAAGATCATGATAGCTTTTCTGAATTAATTAAATTATGTTAGAAACTCCTCTCTTTCACTGATAGAATCTGAAATTTCAGATAAGTACCAGATCTTAGGCTTAGAGTATATACCCTGATGATGCAGAAAGACCACTTCATTATATCTATTATCTTCTGCAATGTGAATAGAGGAACAAACAAAAAGTCATTGTGTTGTCTTTCTTTTTTTCGACAGAAAAAAAAAAAAAAGAAAGGAGCTCATTACTGGATGTCAACATGAAAACAGGAATTTACCTACTTCTCTTAAGTGAAATATGTGTTGAATTCATCAAGGCTGGCATCAAACCTAACATTTCAAAGGAGGAAAAAGAGGATAATTTCTTGGAAAAAACTAAAAATGTCAATATTTCTGAAGACTGGTATCATCACAAAAATATCTCTAAGCCTTTTGAAGACCAAGGTCTTGACGACTTCACTCTTCACAATTTCACTGAAAAGACTGCAAATTTTGGATTTAACCTCTACAGAAAAATTGCAATGACACATGATAACAATGTAATCATCTCTCCCCTTTCTGTATCAGCTCTCATGACTGTTTATATGCTGGCAGCCAGAGGGGAAACATACAAACAAATAGTAAAAGGTCTAAACCTCCATGCTTTGAAGGACAGCATGGATCGTGAACATTTACCAGCTTTATTTAAACAACTCATAGATAACATCACAATGAATGATGAACTTCTCCTCGTGCAAGGCAGTTTTTCTTTTATCCAAAAGGACTTCAAACTCAAGGAGTCTTTCCTGAATTTATCTAAGCAGTACTTTGACATGGAATTCCTGAGAGTGGACTTTGAAAACTTAACCCAGGCAAAACTTCTCATAAACCAAAACATTTATAAAAGGACCAAAGGAAAAATCCCAGACCTTTTTGAAGAGCTTGACCGCCATAATAAACTGCTGCTGGTGAACTACATTGTCTTTAAAGGTAATCACTAGTTTTACACTGCAAAACTATTTTTTATTAGAAGAATACAGACTTATTTTCAGCTACATTAGGAGGACCTTAAATGAGTTTAAATGTCCTGTTTCTCTATATCTCTATCTAGATTTACTTTCTTCTATTAGGTGTACTTAATAGGAAATGATTTTTCATGATAAAGAACCACAATTCTTCCATTCAATAGAGTCTCAAAGAGAAAAAAAAAGCCGTGCGTGAAACTTGTCTCAATCCATCCCCAAATGATCTCTATGACTAAAAGGCATGTTTAATTTTCATTCACCCATTAAAATGAAGAAGCCTTAATCACAATAGTCTTGAGTGCTGGGTACTGGGCATAAAATCATGGACTGATTTTACATAGTGCCCACAATAATTGAAACAAATAATTTTTCTATTTCCATCAAGAATCATTTTCCCCAGAGGAACCCAACTACCCCATTACATTACTTTACAGGGGGAGGGAAAAAATAGCTGTGATGGGCACAACCTTCCTGGGGAGAGATCAGTACTGAATCCCCATCCAAAGGATTGTATAAATAAATTAAATACAGGAAATTGAACAGCTAGTAGGGAATTTCAGAGAAGGTTGCATGTCAATAAAGGTTGGATGTTCACTAGGAATTTAAAAAACAAAGAGGATACCTATTCTGAATCTGAGTAGCAAATAAGCAACCTTAGAAAATTATTTCCCTGCTTTCTGTGTAAATGAAGGAGTTTATTTTGTGGATTACTTCCTTTTCCTTTTTCTGATGTAAAAACTTAAATAGACATAAAATTAAATGTACTGAAAACTGTCATCCATTTATTCGAGACACAACAGACAGCCACTTCAACTAGATACAGAAAATATCCAATATTTTTTTTAAGCTTTTCTGAATTTTTTTTCTGAACAAATCTAAATGCACATAATTTTTTAATTTCTTTCTTTCCTCAGGCAAGTGGGTCTATCCGTTTAATTCCAAATTCACAGAAATGGAGACTTTCCACATAAACAAATACAGAAGCGTACAGGCACCCATGATGTTCAAGTCAGATAAAATTAATTCAACTTTTGATGAGAACTTAAGATGCACCGTAATAACGATACCGTACAAAGGGAATGCCCACATGCTGATTGCTATCCCAGAAAAAGAGGGAGACTACATTTCCCTTGAAGACCATTTGTCTACAGAGCTTGTGGAATCCTGGCTTGGAAACATGAAGACCAGGTATTGCGCTGACATCCATGGGCCCTAATGTCTTTGATGTCTATTGCAGCAAAGCAACAAAGCTCAACAAAGATTAACTGGTCTTCCTAAGCCTTTTCACATGCTAGCATCTCTGTGGCATCATGTATCTACAGAGCAGAGCTCCTTTAATGGCCTGTCCACAGCCCAAGTGGCACGTGGAAGGTTCTGCTCTGGGTGGATGAATCTTTGACTCATCTCAGTTAGAAGTGTTTGTCTCTCTAAGGGCATTGTAAATTTAGTCTTTCCATATTCTTTCTTCAGTCTTCTCTCTCCTTAAATAGAGCACTGCCAGGCAAAGTCTACAACAAAACTAGACATGCAGTACATTTATTAAACATTTCTTACCAGGGGAAACTCAGAGTAACTGATAAATTTGAATATGAAAATGTAAACTAAAATTATTCCTGTGAAATGTAATTCCTGAAATAACCATTTTCACTGGTCAATAGTGTGCCACCCTGGTATTAGGGCACTGTAAGTGCTGGTGGATGTATTTTATACAGAGAAGGAAATGATTTCTAGGATCATTGGCAGTCAATAGATCAGAGACAATTTTCTGTCAACCTAAATGCCAGCAGAGACTCTTCAATTTTTGTCCCTTCTTTCTCTGTATGAAGCTTAATTCCTGAGCAGTGTGCATTTCAGCAGCCAAGTGATCTACTGCGCAGTCCAAGTTTGTATTGATTTTTTTTTTTTAACAGAAAAGTGGATATTTCATTTCCAAAGTTCAAACTACAGCAAAAATACAAAATGAAGAAACTGCTTCATGCTCTTGGAATTAAAAATCTCTTTACACGTACAGCAGATCTTAGTCATCTCACAGATCAAGATTATGCAGCAGTTTCACAGGTAAGCCTCTAAAATTCTTTGCTGATTTGGATTGTAATAGTATAGAAAACAGAGGCAGAATGAGAAGCAGAAGAAAATGGAAGACAAAAGACTTGACAATCACACAAATGTCAAGAAGGAATAGGTCAATGTGACCAGAGTTGTCTTATGAAAAAGAAACAGCTCATCTATAGAAAAGACAATTTGTTGATGATAGAAAATTAACAGATATGGTCAAAGAAATGAAATAAAAGACATACCACAAACTTGTGTCCTCAAAAATGGTGAGCGTGGAACAAGAGGAAATGCAATTAATACTAAAACCAAATTCATATATTAAAGTAATAAAATTTCTGAAATGATGAATTTATAAACAGTTGAGAAAAACAAGATCCAAATGATATTAATCTGACACAGAATTTAAAAACATAGCTTTATAAACTTATGTAAGGAAACTGTAGCATGCAACTGCTTGTGGTTGTACAGGGTTGTATAGTGCTGATAATCTAGGACTGTAACTGCAGGAGAGACAGAATCACAGAATGACTGAGGTTGGAAGGGACCTCTGAAGGTCACTTGGTCCAACTCCTCTGCTCAAGCAGGGTCCCCTAGAGCAAATTGCTGAGGACCATGTCCAGACCGTTTCTGAATATCTGCAAGGGGAAAGAATCCACAATATCTCTGGGCAACTTGTGCCAGTGCTTAGTCACTCTCCCATGAAAAAGTATTTCCTGATGTTCAGAGGGAACCTTCTGTGTTTCAGTTGGTGCCCACTGCCTCTGGTCCTGTCACTGGGCACCACTGAAGAGCCTGGATTCATCTTCTTTGAATCCTCCCTTTGGGTATTTGTACCCTATGAGAAAGAATCCTCCAGGTGCTGCTCTTACAAGTCTCCCTACACCAAATCCTTATAGAAGCCTTTGTGATTTGCCAGTTAATGGGGTATTATAATAAACACTTCTATACAAGTTTCAAAAACTCTAATGCCTGACTTACAGGTTTTCAAAATTGCACTGGCTTAACAGAACCACCTTTTGGGGAAAATGTAACATTCTAAGAATAAATACTTAATAGATAAAATTGCAGTGATTTTCAGTTTGTTATAAACTATTTCACTATTGGAAAATACAGTGGTAATCTGCAGCACTTTTCTACCCTTCCTCCTGATCATGTAACTTTCACGCTGACTCTCAGCAGTTAACTCTATTGTGTTATGAAAAAAAATCACACTTCAATGGTGGCAGCTAACAGATATTAGAAGCAATATGTGCATCAGCTACAAAGTGCCAGAGGAGCATCCTGTCCCTGTGAATCATGAAAGCCAAGTTCGTTTTTTAAGAATGTTTAGCAGAGAGCTCAACGCTGGTGAAGTCCTTTAACTGTCTCACATAAGTAATTTCTAGAATTAGGAGTTTGGCAATTGGAAATCCACCAGCTGACCAGGCAGCTCTCCAACACAGACCCAAGCACAGAGGACACATTCAGACCCATATGCAGGCTGAAAGAACAAAATGAGAAAAGAATCAGATTCTGCCAGGCTGCAATTTCTGTGGGAAGGGAAGGTCCTCAAACCAATCCAGGATTGTACCTCATTGCTGTATATATTTAATCTGTGCTACCAAATGAACAAGTTATAAATATAAAGGAAAAAAAAAAAAAAAAGCCAACATTGGTGCCTTTCCCTAAGCTCTCACAAAATCAAGTGTGACTGACATATCCAGCCAGTCAGTGTTTGTGACTGATGAAAACACACTTCCTAATTTTAAGAAACTCTCCCTTGCAGTTAGTGTCAAAGAGGAGCACTATGCAAATGTAATGGTTGCTTCATGCTACCAGCCGCAAAAACAAATACCCCACTTCTAAACAAGATCTATGCTTAGAAAAGTGGAAAAGGGCAATGAGTCCTGAACTCGCATCCACACTGTGAGTAAGTATTGTGGGCATGGGGCTTTCCTAACATCTCTGCTGCTGCAGGAGGCAGCACATGGGTCTATCAGTCTAGCAGAGTTCAACTGCACTGACCTACTCACTTTAATCCTTAAGGGAAGCCTACTTCAACTGAATGCCTCACTTGGAAAAATATTCTTCATGTTAATACTTATTTTTTGTCACGTATTTTATTTCTACCTTGCACTTCAGGTTGTCCAAAAGGCAGTAATTGAAGTGGATGAAGAAGGAACTGAGGCGGCAGCAGCCAGTGGGTCAGAAATAACTGCATTCACGGTGCCTCCTGTCATCAAAGTGGACCGACCATTCCTTTTTATGATTTTTGAAGAAACTTTTAAAACATTACTGTTCATTGGCAGGGTGGTTGATCCAACAGAAATGTGAATAAACGTAACAGTGTCTATTCTTTGGTATGTAAGAGGCATTATTTTTATTAATTTATATTAGAATAAAAAGACATTGAAATATAAAATGTGAAAACCTGTTTTGTCCCTCCAGCTAGCATCAGGTCATCCTAGCAATTATTAATGCCAAGTAACAAGCTAAATTCACTAAGGCTCAAAGTGGCAAAAATGTGACTTTTAAAATCTACCTTTGAAATTAAAAAAACCCCAAACAAACAAACAAAAAAACCCCAAAAACAAAAAACCCAAACCAAAACCAACCAAAACAAAAAAAACCCCTAAACAACTACAGAACTGAACTGTCAAAAATCAGTATTTTAGTGATAAGTCTGAATAAAACCCCAGATTCATATGCCAAAATATTAAAGAAGCTCATTCCCAAACACTGCAGGTTCCTCAATGTTAGTTTCTGTTGCAGAGACTGAAGAGGTCAGTGACTTCAATGTTAGCAAATTTTTGCCACTTATAAAAACAGAAGCAGTATCAAGCCCTAAACCAGAATTTATAGTCTCTCTCTAGAGATCTTTATTACTGTAGAAATTGCACTGACTCCATCATGAAGTCTGTGAGTGAGTCTACATTGTCTGTGAGTATGACCTCTTTCAAAGTGTTTATGCAGAGTCATCTCATTTTCTCAGAGTATGTGATGGGTGCTTTCAAAATATTCCTTTAATTAAAAACAAAATAATTCTGGAAAATAACTTAGGTATTCTGAATCTGGAAAATCTGGCCTGTACTACTTCAGAACACCAAGCCTCTTTTAAATCCAGAATTTTTATCTGTCATATCATCTAGATACCAGGATGAACTACGTAACAGGACTTTATGACTGAACTAAGACAGACTTTGGTAGGAAAAAACATACCTCCATTTAAAAGTGGAATAAATCTACACAGAGTTGATCCTAGAGTTCAAAAGATGTTTCAAAAATGTTTCAAAAAAAATTTCTATGATCCAAACACAATTCTCTTCATTCAAGTAGAGCAAGTAGAGCAGTGATTCCAACAGAACTGCAAAATCTTAGCACTTAGTAAATTTTATTTAGCAGAACTATGAAACAATGCAAAAAGCTACTTCTAGCTTTATATAATTAACTGATCTAAGCCTTATTCTGCTTACTCATACAACCTTCACAAAATAGTCACCAAAAAGGGAGCAGAAGAGTTTTCAAAATCATTTGGAAAGGAGCTTCAGAGGTAAAAACACATAGACAGAAGCACCCATGAGAGAAGATACAAAAGATACATTATAGGATAAATATGGTAAACCTCTAAAAATCATCTCAGTCACCATTAGATGTCTGCTCATAACAGCCTGGACACTGGGGTAAGCCACTCACAAAAGGACTTACATGGCAGGCTCTGGTATCTGACTAGACTACAAAGGTACACCTCAGGTAACTCCACACTGCAGGATGAGTGTACCTGGAAAGAGACCTATTTCTCCCTGCCCGTGGTCTGTATGAGAAAACAACCAATCACACTGTACAGCTGATCTTCAGCTGATATTCTGGACCTACAGTTGGCCAGCAGGTAAAAATAATGCTTTGAAGGGTTCAAAAGCATGAGTGCTGTTTAACAGAACTAAACCAGAAGAGAGTGGCCCATAAAAAGATTGCTTAGATGAAGGTCTGTAGTGTCAATGACTGATGAAAGCATGCACAAGACACAAGGAAGACACCTAGTCCAAAAAATGTCTAAATAGAGCATTTAAAGATTACATAGCATGAATTTATTACATAATAGGGTTATTAAGTGGAGCACATGTTATCAGTATTAAACAAATTAATCCGTTAAAAATGGCAGACAAATGACAGCCAATAAGAAACAAAAGACAGACTGTATACAGAACTAATTACATGCTTATAATGAGGGAAAGAACTTGGATTAATTTCTGAACTTACTGGCTGTTTTGCATTGCTCTAGTAAAGGCATTGAAAGGGCAAACACAGTTTTGTGTCCTGTTCTGCAGCTGGCTACTGCTGATCTTAGCTTGGTCCCTAGCAAAAGTCAGACTAAGAACAGATTGAGCAGTCTCCTGTGGCCCACGAGGGAGCAGCTGTAGCTGGCACATTGAATTAGTTGTCCGCAGGGAGCTGGAATATCTATTTTCACTGATGAGATAAAACCAGAACCTCGGAGTAGCCAGCACAGGTCATCTGTATATCTATAACAACAGTGAATGTTAAACATTGTCATACTTGCAGAAGCTTTTACAGAAATCTGTGATTTACAAGATTCTGCACCAGGCTGCAGAACAAACTGAAAGCCTGAATGTTTCCACAGAACCCAAACAATGCCTGTGACTTAACACAGACAATACAGGTAAACCCAACTGCGGTGTAAGAAGCTTAAGAATTCAGACAATGAAATACTGCTAAATCCAAAACCACATTTTCTACTTCACACAAGACAGCATACATCCAGTATTATTACTATTTGAAATAAATACCCTCTATGGGTAAATGCTTTTATTTATTTTAATTATAAAAGATGCCCTGAGAAATTTTTTTCAAGAACATGCATGTACAGCATTGTCCTAGGTTTTATTTTGAGTAAATCATTCATGTTTTTACATTATAAAAAGTAACCACACGCGCATATGCATACACAGATCAGATCATCTTTATCATACACCAATAAATTTTAAAAACCACGTATTTCTGATATTAATATATTTATGCTGCTTCCATTTTGAAATAGAGAAGCTGACAATAGCTTCATAGGCTCTCTCTCAAGTACTGGCATAAATAGAACTTTTTAAAATAGGATTGCATGTTTTTCCACAGAGAAATTTTGATACAAACATAAGCATTAATACAAACAAATGCAGATGACATCACTAAACCATGACAGCTTGCAATTACAGCTGATTAAAAACTAGATTCATTATTATAAATTATTCGAGTGAAAATACAATCTGAAATACTAAAAATTAAAACAAGTATTTATACAACAAAACTTATGAAATAAAATGGTTTTTTTACATCATCTGGATATATTTGCTTTTAGATTGCTTTGAAACTTACACAGAAGTTCTATGAACTTGTAAAAATATTAACTCCAAATTCATAGCACAATGCTTCTAAAGTTTATGTTTTTTTGTAGACTAATCAACGGTTCTGGACTTTGGTTTTAAATTAGGTTTGCAGAGTCTTTGAAATGTGGGATTACTTTTTCATATTCATAACAATTCCTTCTATTTCTTGCATAAAACATGGGTGCTAAGAGTTGCTAAAATTGTAAATAAGCCAATTAAATAATGGGCATGTGCATTCTAAATCCAAGAATTTGAACTACAAAGGCATAAAAGAAGAAAACAAAATGTTCTCTTTAGCTGCAGCAGTTAAGAGCACATAGCTGAACTTGTATTTCTTATCATTTCACTACAATGTTAGAATTCTGCAACCATTACATTGTCTATTAGAATATATTTTACAACATGGAATTTTATTTAAAAGATTTATTTGAAAGTTTTAACATTGCAGGATGTACTTTGTTCACTCCAGTCCCATCTGCTGCTCCCAACTTATCTCACCAGAACATTGCTTCCACCAGTCTCTGGTTTCCTCTTTTTTCTGTCAGATGATCTAGGAGTTCGATTTTCTGTTTTTCCTTTATGCAAAAGAAGAAACATACATAATATGTTATTACTATATTATTAAATAATATAATAAACTGCTACTGTGTGCAACATTTTAGCATAATTCTTAGCTGCTGTACTTTAAAAATTACTAGCTGTTCTACTGCACCCACTGAAAAAGCCAAACGGACACATTCTGAGGGCATTCTTCACAACAAAGGTGAAGTTCTCCTTAAATTGTCTACAGAAAGTCCTGTCTGACTGAGATGGTTAAGCTACTAGAAGCAGCCTAGTCATGGCTACAGAAAATGCCAGAAGTCTCCAGCTCAACCTATGATAAAATCTGGGGAAAGTGGAGACAGGAAGGAGAGAGAAACTTAAAGCTCATTACAGCGTGATTCCTAGGTCTTCTGTTCACAATGTAATCTGAGTAATTTCTGGATTTCTCACGCCTTAATTTTTTTAATCTTTAAAAACACTGTCTTTCAGCTTCACAGAGTTGTAGCTATGTCAATTAACAACTGTTTGTATTGCTCAGAAATATTTCAAAGAATAGGGCTTAACTTTCAGAACTCTGTGGAAATAGTAATTTGCATCAATATTTTACAGCATCATTTACAAATAATACAATATATGGTTCTGTTTCACCCTTTTAACTGCTGAATATTTAAAAACTGCATATATTATATGATAATATATCAGTGTCAGGATACCTACTAGCTTCATCATAGAAATGTAATGCAAACCACGTGACCTCAGAATTCCTAGCATCTTAAAGTCAGGATGAAAACATGATTAGAAGCTGTAAGTAACCAACTCAAAGTGTAGTAGAAGAGTGGGCAGAACTATTTCATCTTGTGCTCAGCTTCCTAAGCAACGAAATGACTGAGTGAAAGACACCACTTTAACATACTTACACACATAATTGTTACAACATGGTCACGTACCAAATTGGATGTCTTAAGAGTCATCTGTGGACATCTTATAAAATACTGATATAAATTTATTATTAAAAAATTAATTTCTATGCAACAATAAATCTATTCCTGCTTTTTACAGTATGGAAAACCTATAGCACTCATTCTTGAAGAAAGTTTTAATTCAAAGTGAAATAAAATTAAGCATTATCTGTATGTCTATAAACAAGATGTAAAATTCTTACATGCTGTCCATAAAGTGGGTACTTTTATTGATGACTCTACAAAATTTCTAAATAGTTTTAAACAATTGCATATTGAAACCAGTCATATTACAGCAATGTAAACTCAAGCAAAACAGTTTATATCTATCTTAATCTTGATAAAGTTGAAAATGTTCAAAGGAATATAATAAAGCTACACAGCACAATGATACAAGATTGGACTACTTGATAGAACAGAGTGTTCATGAATCACGTCCATGTCTGCACCAGGATGATTCATGATCTAACTGGCAACTCCTCAACATAAAGTCAGAAAAGCAGGTCTGCTCTGGTAAAGTGATTTAAGTAACATCACTTGTGGGACAAAATACTCAAGCAGTGCTCTTTGTGATTCTTTTCTATTCTATATGGTACTTTAAGGCAGGTATTCATCTCTTTTGTGATTCCACCATTAAGTTATACAGGTGCAACTTTAGTACACTTCTCGAATTTTCTATTGCCTAAGTGTTATCTAAGGTCTAGCAAATGACGCCAATGCTAATGGTCATTTTCTTGTCACCTGCTTGTGAGCACTGGCTTTTTTATTCACTTTTTTTTCTTGCATCTACATTATTTTCACGCACATCATAAATGAGACAAACCACATGTTTGAATTAATGGGTATGGTACGTGAAGACCTCAGTTCTTCACCAACGTAAATTTGAGTTTTGAAAAATTCCTGGAGCACTATTATATACAAAATCAGAAATTCTTCATCCCTGTGAACCAGGATATTATATTATCAAAAGCAAACATTTGCCAATATTCAGTAGAGCAATTTTATGGAAAATATTATGCTTAAGCAATTAAACAATACGTTGTCCAAACATACATCACTTTGAAGTAAGAATCATTAATTATATCTGTTCTATTTTAATTATTAAACAACATGTAAGTGCCCACATAACACACCTAATTACTTAGAAAAAGCACCATATTAAAAGTTATCTTATTCAAGTTGCAGAGTCATCAAACTAAAAGCTAGGAATTGCCAGAATCAAGATGATATGGTTTATGCAAAGTTTAACCAGCACATAGGTAAATTTATATGATGATATAGTCCAAATATATACTAAATTATTATTTTCTCACAAGTTTTCTGCCTTAGTGAGTCCACTGAAGGTGACACTCATCCATGAGCACCTATCCAGTTGCACCTCTCATTGTACAATTTTCAAATTCTCTCAGAGTAATTTCCATCAACTACTTATATATTTGGATATCAATTTGTTCTATCATTCAAGGTAGAAAACAATGTTTCCATGAAACGGACATATTTGGGTTTTTTTTATTTTAATATGTGTATATTTAGTACCAAGACTGACTTTCTGAACAAAGATACCAGGTACACTCAAACATGTCTGTAGTTAACAAGGTTATGCGAATGAACACAATTACTGCCAAATGTTCCTGTATCTGTATCCCTTAATACCTCCTTAAAGAGCTGCTCCACTTTCTTATGAGAACAATTAAGTATTGGGCCAGATTAAAAAAGAGAAATTGAATCTACAGCACAGCAGACATTATACCAACTTGAGAGATTTGTTTTCCCATAAGAACACAGAACATTAAAAGTCTGATTCAGAACTATACATAGGCCATCCAAAGCCTCCTCTTCTATCTCCAAAAATGTTTTTCTTCCCCTAGTATATCCTCTTGGCTTCTGACACCATGCAGTTTAGAGACTTTCTGGACCAGAGAAAGCATCCAGAACTCTGTGTTTGATCAGATACCAACTTTCAAACACGCTGCTGCTGTTAAGGTATTCATGTGGGAATGGTACACCGAGACTTAGAGCTTGGTGGGTCTCTTACATTCTACTCTTCTGCCTGAAGACAAAGATGCAAACTGCTGTGTGAGCCTTTTTCTGTTCCTTTGTACTCAGTTTTATTATAAGTGACAGATATAAAAACCTTTGAAAATTGGAAAAGTTTTATATAATGTAAAAAAATATGTCTAACTAACCTTTGCACCTAACTGCTTTGAGAATATTAATCCATTTATTTTCCCCAAATCCTTGTGAGGCATATGAGTACTTAGAATTTCTATAACAACTGCTAAAAAAAGTCACATTTGAACTTATTTTCTGGTTTTAAAGCAAGGGAACAGAGGTATACAGTGATTAGGGTGAAAAAAAATGGGGTTTTGAGCACACCTAATTTTTGAAACTACGTAGCACTCTGACATTTTATGTTCTCAAGATACATGTCCCATTTACTTTATAGATATCTGAAAATGTCAGCATGTCTACTAATCTAACTGTTGGGTTTGAAATGACACACTTCGAAATAAGTCACCTAATGATCACCTATAAAAAGTCTGAAGTACTGTGGGTATTATTAAGGATAAGGCATTAGACACTGGCAAAGACAGGGACAGAGGGCAATGTGATTTGGCACCTTAAGGTACAATTACTGTGAAACCACTTAACACAAACAGCCCATCATCATTCACTACTTACCTTCCAATCTTTTCTGCAAAGAAAGTGCAGTTTTAAAAACAACAGGTCACTACACAAGCTTGACTTCATTCCAGAAAAAAATTATGTTATATAGTGAAGAAGGCAAAATTCCAGCAGGAAAAATCAAGTATACAAGTAGATAAATTAATACTGTTCAGAGAACTTCTTTTCATGTATGTCAAACTTTTGAGTGCTTTATTTTACAATTTAGGAATTTCATTAACTTAAAACTGTGAGTAAAGTTGGGGAGGATGTTTTGGGGTTTTTTAAAAGGAATCTGAAAATACTGAAGTGGGAAAATATGTTCATACTGATACTTAAATAACCAAAAAAGATCATTCAAGAGATAACACTATCACTATTTTTTCCTCTTTATATCTGGCAAACCAGTATACAGGGTTTCCTCTTTCCTAGCTCAGCTTCTATTATACAAGTCTACTCTTCCAGACAGCCTTGCTTTCTTACTATAACTGGCTCATTTCCCTTCTCCATTCTGCCTTGGCTGTGAATGCAAATCTCTGCTAGCAAAGAAGTCTCAGTCTGAGCACCCAAAATTACAGCTAGTCCAGTGACAGTAATTTAAACCTACAAGTTATAGTGTAAAAGGGAATCTGCAGGCAACTTCCTGCCAGAGTCTGCAGAGGTTTGACTAAGTATCTGTCACAGTGATTTTCTAAGACTTACAGTTTTATCACCGGAGCAAACAAATACATCTTTGATTTTGTTCTTGCAAAATACTGAACAGTTTAGGTTGATGTTTAAAGAGAACCAGCCTGAGGGAGATTCCTAGCATTGAATTTTTTAAAATCTAAATGGCTAAGGTAAGCAATGAAGGCAGCATTAATAACAAGTAGCAGTACCAATTCACCCTAAGCCTCAAGATTCATCATGAAATTGTTACATAATGATACATAAACATATATAAGCACATAAAAACAAGGAAAATGAAAAATTAAGTAGTCTAAAAATACTTACATTCTACTACTCCAACTGCAGGCAGCTAAATCACTGAGACTGTAGTTATTATATATCAAAGGCACTAGTCTTCACTTTGTCCCATTCTACCCTCCCCATAATGTACGAGCTGAATGCAAACGTGCAGGAGAAACAATGTGAAAGACGAATTAGAAGGCAAGGCCATCCTAGAAACACTTATAATTGCATATACCACAATTCTTCCCTGCAATTTAGTATTTTAAAATCTGTGTGCAGAAGTATCATAAATACAGGTTTAATTTTACACAGCTCTTTTGAATTCCCTTTGAAAATGTTACCCATAAGCTTGGTTTAACCTCTTGTCAACTACTTACATGCTCATCCTTCGGGACTGACTCTCCTTATTTCCATTGTTCTTCAGGTCAGCTGAGTTAAATATGTTGCGAGAAGAACTAGAAGGGAAGGCAGCATTCCCACTATTACCACTAGAATGAGTCCGGAATGAATCATCTGAAATAAAGAGTTGCAGCTTAGATAAAGAATTTTGGCTGAAAAAAATACAGAGAGTAAACAGAATGAGCTGTTTTTCCTGTGGCAATAGTGGCATATTTCCTATGGCACTAATCCAAAATTTTAAGGGAGTGTTTTCAACTTCTAGTATTTTTATGGAAAAAAAAAAAAAAAATTAGCATACACATTTTTGAACAAAATACTAATACATTTAATGTATGAAAACAGCAGGACTTATATGGCCAATTTTTAGCTGCTTAAATTTAGCTATTCAACATAATTTAATTATCTAATGTCTATTGGTAATGAAAAACAGTTTACTCTAGGAAGCCATTCATCTCAATCTTATCTTTAATCATCCCAACACTTCAATATCTAGAACTGCAAACCGCAGTTTCTCTTTCCTAATTCAGTAGAAGTTATATATAATACTCCTTTTCCTCATGTAAAATAGGTGGGGGAAAACTGCAAATTCAATCTTTTTACAATAGCCAAAATTCCAATCAGGTCATGACAAACTCATTTTATTTTTACTACTTTTAAATGCAACTTTAAGTAAATGTTTAAGAAAAAAAAAAAAAGGAGTCTGAAAAACAGACTAACTACACTAGCACTTAAAAGTTCAACTGTATTGGATATCCATATTCTGCTCTCTTTGGTAGAATGACATCTTACAACAAGCCTGTTTTACTGGGCTCACATATTCAAATCCCACACAAAAAACTAAAGTAAAATAAAATAAACTACTTACCACTAAAGGATAACATACAACTCTTTCCCATTCCTGATAATGAAGATGTATATCCTGTAGCAGAACTTTTACTTAAAAAGGAAACAAAACAAAACCAAATTGCTTCTTTCAGAAGGTGTTCATCTCAATTGTATTACACTGTTGTTTAATAATGTTGGAGGTTATTTCTGAGTTTATATGAAAAAATCAAACGAGAAAGTTATGCTGAAATCTCTTCAATAAATTTATAAAATTAGATTTAGCAGTTCATATTGAAAATTATTTTTAATATACAACAGAAGATGACATATATTAACTCTAAAAGGAATTCACAGAAATTTGTAGGCTCCAGCATGCCTTAGATGGTATTTCTTCCCTCAGTTAATCAAAGAGAAAGGTGAATAATTAGGTCACAGTTCAGTGAGCACATCGCTACTTTCACAGATCCATGTGCATACAAGTTCATATCAGCTATCTATTAGTAAACAGTTGCCCATGAGGTAAGCAATGAAGATAATACAGATACTTAGGACACTTGTCTATGTTGCTGTATTTTGGATGCAGTGCTTGAGTACTGAAAGACTGGCTTCGAACCAACTTGGATTTTTTTTCTTCTTTGCCTAAAATTATAAAGAGCAAACATTTTTTAATATGAGTATCAGTGCATTTCCTCAGTCATTAAGAACACTCTTAAATATAATTTTCTGTCACCCTACGGTAGCTGAAGAAATGGATTTAAATACTTCAATAATGGACAAAAAAATAAACCTTAGATCGCTATTTATACACTAAAGAATAAAAAAAAAATCCCTAAAACCCATAGAAAACACATTCAGTTCTAGGAGTAGAACCTTTTCCTTTGTATAGTATGTGAAACTTTGGTCCACAGATGTCAACAGCAGCTTTGTATGGGTTTAATCTGATGTGAGATCAAAGCGTTCTACGAGAGTTTTAAACAGTCCTTACCTGCTGATGTACCAGAAGAGCTTCCAGGAACAGAGAGATTGATACTTTTTGCCAACACTGATGATCCTTTACTGTCTCTACCTATGGAAAAAAAAAAAGTCTGGTATAAACGCCTCACTCTTAAAACTCAATTTTATATAAAAGAGAGGACATAACATATGACAGTGCTGGGGCAAACAGTAATAATATCTAACTCAGTGCTACTAACACTTCAGAAATACCACACACAAGTACTTACGTTATATGCCAAAATAAAAAATAACAGAGAACTAAAACTGTAATGTATTTTATTAACAAAGCCAAAATAATA
>VXBX01005867.1:259675-270577 GCA_013400415.1 Scytalopus superciliaris
CATATTTTATTATAGATAATATATATAATTAGGTCCATTTTCATAAATAACTTTAGAGATATATACAAAAAAAATTCTATTGCCACTTTCTAAAACTCTATTTAATGCATAAAGTGTCCTTTTCTGCTCCTTTCCTTGCTACCTTTGTAGAAAAGTAAGGCATGCACAAAGAATATGTACACCAATAAATAAACTCACGCTTCTTTTCAAACATTTTATCATTAATATTTGTGGATCTTCCTTCATTTTGCTGTTTCTCTTTTTCTAATTGTTCCTAAAAAATGAATAATTTTCTTAGATATTACTCAGGAAAAATAAATTAATAAATTATGTTTCAACTAGGGATTGCTTCCAAATCACCAAAATAACAGTTTATTTTAACTCTCTTCTACTAGTAGTACAACCCCTGCTGAATATCCAGAGAATCAATTAATAGCACAGAATAAAATCAGGGTACACATCTCATATAAAAACTGCACTCTGAAGGAAGCTCAGAGTTGAAGTTCCCATCTATAACTTACCATTAAAATCATGCCTGGCCTTTGGGGGGTTTTATATTTGAAAAGATAGAGAAATTGTCAGCTGGCAATGTAAAAGTGTTCTGTTACACAGATACTCTGAAATTAGAACTGGCAGTATTTTTAATCTAAACATACAATCCAATGAAAATGTTTTTCTCAAATGCTAAGGTATGTCACATACTCAAACTTTACAAAGGTCTTAAATTAACATCTACAGTTGATAAATATTTATGCAAAACAAAACAAAAAAATTGTTCGGGTTCACAGAATTTATTTGCCTTTCTGTAATACTGGCTAGCCTTAAAGTGTCTCCTATTTGGTGAATAGATATCACTCCAAATTCAAAACACTATATAATATTAGTTTATCTTCTGTACCATCTTCATAATAAAAAGTGTTAAATGAACCATAATTGTCCTATTCTATTTTTTTTCATGTCACTCTAATTACTACCCAAGTTAAAAAAAAAAAAAGGAGAGGTAATTAATTCCAGTCAAGGTTGCTGGAATACAGTTTCTACAAAGTCAATTACTAAAATTAAGGAAACTTATTAACATATTCAGTATTCAGGTTAGCACTCAGATACGTTTAAGTGGGCTGAATGGCTCTTTATCTATTTGGGGCTGAAACATGTCACCATTTCCTGTGTACATCTCAGGATCCCCCAAAGCATGTCACTCACAGACAATGCTTACTGAGGCCTTTGTGATACAGGTTTGCCCATATCAATGGACTATGTAATAACAATTCAGGTGCTCTTCTAAAGTATAGCTGTAGAAACTTGAAAAAGTCAATCTTATCACACAATACACAGTAACATGGAGCACATCGGATGTGATTTTCCACCTCCCCAAATGCTTTCATTATAAAAGTGTTAATTTTATCTATCTGAAGACTGCTAAAGTTCAAGACTGAATATGTCTATGCAGGTCCNGCAAACAGTAATAATATCTAACTCAGTGCTACTAACACTTCAGAAATACCACACACAAGTACTTACGTTATATGCCAAAATAAAAAATAACAGAGAACTAAAACTGTAATGTATTTTATTAACAAAGCCAAAATAATACATATATTATTATATATANTTT
This sequence comes from Scytalopus superciliaris, assembly GCA_013400415.1. Taxonomy (NCBI): domain Eukaryota; kingdom Metazoa; phylum Chordata; class Aves; order Passeriformes; family Rhinocryptidae; genus Scytalopus; species Scytalopus superciliaris. Next base: position 261,291 of record VXBX01005867.1, read on the forward strand.
TAACTCTCTTCTACTAGTAGTACAACCCCTGCTGAATATCCAGAGAATCAATTAATAGCACAGAATAAAATCAGGGTACACATCTCATATAAAAACTGCACTCTGAAGGAAGCTCAGAGTTGAAGTTCCCATCTATAACTTACCATTAAAATCATGCCTGGCCTTTGGGGGGTTTTATATTTGAAAAGATAGAGAAATTGTCAGCTGGCAATGTAAAAGTGTTCTGTTACACAGATACTCTGAAATTAGAACTGGCAGTATTTTTAATCTAAACATACAATCCAATGAAAATGTTTTTCTCAAATGCTAAGGTATGTCACATACTCAAACTTTACAAAGGTCTTAAATTAACATCTACAGTTGATAAATATTTATGCAAAACAAAACAAAAAAATTGTTCGGGTTCACAGAATTTATTTGCCTTTCTGTAATACTGGCTAGCCTTAAAGTGTCTCCTATTTGGTGAATAGATATCACTCCAAATTCAAAACACTATATAATATTAGTTTATCTTCTGTACCATCTTCATAATAAAAAGTGTTAAATGAACCATAATTGTCCTATTCTATTTTTTTTCATGTCACTCTAATTACTACCCAAGTTAAAAAAAAAAAAAGGAGAGGAAATTAATTCCAGTCAAGGTTGCTGGAATACAGTTTCTACAAAGTCAATTACTAAAATTAAGGAAACTTATTAACATATTCAGTATTCAGGTTAGCACTCAGATACGTTTAAGTGGGCTGAATGGCTCTTTATCTATTTGGGGCTGAAACATGTCACCATTTCCTGTGTACATCTCAGGATCCCCCAAAGCATGTCACTCACAGACAATGCTTACTGAGGCCTTTGTGATACAGGTTTGCCCATATCAATGGACTATGTAATAACAATTCAGGTGCTCTTCTAAAGTATAGCTGTAGAAACTTGAAAAAGTCAATCTTATCACACAATACACAGTAACATGGAGCACATCGGACGTGATTTTCCACCTCCCCAAATGCTTTCATTATAAAAGTGTTAATTTTATCTATCTGAAGACTGCTAAAGTTCAAGACTGAATATGTCTATGCAGGTCCTGAGAACAAAGTTGGCTCCAGATAATGGGAGATGGCAGGCAGTACACAAGTCAGGTATATTTATTCATACAGAGTAAATCAGCTGTCCAAGAGAAGACCTTCAGTACCTACTGAAATCAACATGGACCACAAATGTAGGACACAACAACATTGTCTGGATAGTCTTGAATCTGTTCTGGTTCACTACAGAGAAGCTCATTTACTACAAGTCAGAGGAACCATGTTAAGGACATTCAGCTTCTTAGCTTCTCCCACGTCATGCTGGAGAGGAGGCAGCAGAATGGAGGGCTGATCTGATCTCAGCTTGCTGAAAACCTAGTATGCAGTGAAGATGTAAGCTGTGTGGTGAAGTGTCTACTGCAGCTTTTGATTTTCTTTTTTTTTTCTGACTAACAAGAAAGCCTGTAACAGACTGAGCCTCCTTCGGCCTCCCTGAGACAAAAGAAGTTATGACATTAACCTTTGCCTAGGGAAGCTGTATGTGAATTCTGAGGTGCTTCATTAATCAGTTTATTATGGTATTTTTCAAGAAACTCCGGTTTTCCTTTCTAATTGATACAGCAAAATTTAGGCAGTAAAGAAAAGGATGTTATATGTTGTTTTGAAGGACCTAACCCTACTGTAAGGTGTAAAATGAAACCACACACAGATTATGATTCTATGAGGTTTCTCCTTAATATGCATTTCCCCTACTTTAAAATTATTGCCTCACTAATATTTAGCTACAAACTATTAAAAGAAGGACAGACTGTACTGATAATATACACCATTTCCAAAAGGAGATGTCCTTGTCTTATTTTCTTGATCCAATAAACCATTTTCCTAAAATCTTTTCTGAAACTTCAAAGTAAAATCAATAAACATAAAAAAATCACTACTAAATGGAAAATAATGGTTGATAAGTATTAAAGTTAGTAAATACTTACAGTGTCTACAGAGATCTCCATTCTGTCCAATTCTAACACTGTCTATAAAGAAAATGAAAACATTTTTTATTATTACTCAACAGTAAGCCATGCTTTTAAGTAAAGAACTGTCTTCTCCTCTTAAATATTTGAAGTCTCTGCTTTTAGTTTTGTGTTACAATGCAGTTTAAAACTACCAGAGAGTATTCCCCAAGCCCTGCTGAGACTCACAGTGAATAGAATCATAGACTATCTGTATGGAACTCAAAATACACTCAAGGAAAGCACCGAAGCAAAAATGGCTAGAGCACAGGCTTAGAAATGTAGACTGAAAAAGTAGCTTAGGAATCTGTGAATAACGCAGATGGCTCCATGCAGGTGTTCACCCAAACTCTGCTGCAGCCTGGCCCTCTAAGGAGCACCCACTTTGGCTGTTTCACTTCATGGTTTCTAAATTTGAGACTAAAAACAGGCATTCCCTAAAGACGCACTTTTTTTGAATATTCACATTATAAAGACATTTGCAACATTTTAAAAATCCTGCAAATGCTTTATCTCTATATTGTATAATATAGATTAACAAGATATCTCTACTTCAAAGACTCAATCAGTTTTACTAGGATCAACATTTAATCCTATCTCTAGTCATCTGCTATTTTTTCACAAATGGTCATTGAGCCAAAATCCTGAATCTCAATGACTAGAAAATAACTGCAATAAAAGTAACCAAGGAAACACAAATGCTCCTAAATTTCACAGAATGCACTATAGTAAATCATCTTTTAATTGTTCAAAATTTCATAATAGACTAGAATTTTTTAATCTCCTGTTCTTACATTAAGAAAATCAACAGAAAGCACAACTTCAGTCATCTTAACATTTAATGATAACTCGAAGATAAAATGCTGCTGAAAAAGAAAAATGCTTACTCTTTTTACAATAGTCAGGACATCTTTGTCTTTCTCTTGACATAAAAGTTTCCTTATACATAACTCCAGCTGCTGAAGTAAATGTTTATCAGTGGGAATCTTCAGAGTAGATTTAACTTTTGGCAACAAATAGCATAGCTTCATTCTGAAAAGAAAAAAAAAGAAATATTCTCTTTTTGATGCAGGTATTTAATAAGTATTATTAATTTCTTAACATATTGCATGCTAGCATTTGGCACAAAATAATTAAACTAGTAGGTCTTATTTTTCAGAAGTGATTGTTTCTCACGTGTTGTTTCCAGATGTAATGTAATAGTTTCAAAAACTCCAAAGATCAGGCCTACTGTTCTCTGTCATGAAGTCCATAAACATGTCCTTGGTTTGGGGTTTTTTTAATCTACAAAAATAAGCAGACCTCTGGATTTTCTAAATGATCTACACACCTAACTTTATCAGTTACCTAAATATCCTGGAAATTTGGGCTATTGGTACAAAGGAGCCCAAGTCTCACCAAAAAATCACGCTACTGTAATTCCATACAACTGCAAGGATGAAGATGTATTGGATGGGCTAGAAGGATTTAACTATTTACTGGGTCCTGAAAAAAAGAAAGAAGGGCTTTCCCCTACTTTATCCTCCCATTTCTGTCTGGAGGCTTGGCCCCGCTTGTGCAGGCTCTGCTACTGACTGGACCTTTCATCAGCTCAGGCAGCCCAACACTCAGCTGATTAACAGGAAACTAACTTACTTGAGAGAGAGAGGGAAGAAAAACAGTTTTCTGAAGGCTTAGCTCAGCAAAAGGCCCAAAGAGCACGCCTAAAGGCAAAGGGAGAGAAGAACACTGTGGGTAAGCAGCTATGAGCTGCTCTGCTGACCCAGGAAGCAATTTTAAATGCACTAAATTCAGAAAGAAAAAGTATTCATATAAAATAATAAAGTAGAGAAACTTCGAATTTATGCTGCTCAGACACTCTGGATAGATTTTTTATCTCTTACTAGAGTGTCTCTGTGAAGCTCAGCTTTTCCTGCTTTCAAACTGTATGGCATATACTTAGGTGAACTTAATCATGACTACCCTGTTCTAAGGACTGAAAACATTCTTGGGGAACCCAGCCCCCTGAGCTGCAAGGCAGGAATGGAGAGCAGAACGAAGTCCCCATAATCGAAGTGACCTGCTACACCACACGAGTCTATGGGGCTGGATGGAATCCACCCAAGGGTACTGAGGGAGCTGGTGCCAATTCATGGCAGTATTCTCTGTTGTTCTCAGGGTCACTGGCTTCTGATCAGAGACAATCCTGTGCCAGAGATGGTAATTTTGTGATCATAAACATGCAAAAAAAATTCTCATATGAATTCATCTTGCTGTTTTTATACCTTCAAAACATTTCAATCTTCAAAATTTCCCATTACAGAGTTACACCACACTTTAGAAAGCCTAAGGTTGCTTTAAAGCCATAACAACTATGTCTAACCTCTAAACTTCACTACACTGCAGAGAGTGCATTCCTTCTGTAAAAGGAGTTAGGGAACAATCCAGAAAATATTTGCGACAAAATGAATTCTAATGTCAGCTAAGGGATTGCAAGTTGGTTCAAGCTTCCATTAAATTTTAATATTGGATCAATAGAGCTTTTAATTAAAATATTTGTTAAAAGCATTAAGCTACTTCAGATTATATACAAATTTAGTTTATTGCTTTAATATAATCCTCTTAATGACGTGAGACATGAATTTTAAGCTCTATGCACAAAATGGCTTAGTTTTTGGGATCCTGCTGAGTTGAGATGTGGTAGTTATACTAAAAGAGTGTCTAAACAGTTTCACTTGGTAATACAAAGTATGTGGTGAGGCTTACTGAATGCACATGTGTATGTGCAAATTATGCTCATATAAATCTCTGTGCATTATTATTAGATTTTCAGATATGCTAATGATGACAACATGAATGGCACATCAGAAACAAGATTAAAAGCATAAAATCACACAAAATATGTGAGAAAAAAAGATCTATTTTGTTGATGGTAGTAACTAAAAAAACACCATATAAAAATGAGTAACATACCAAATTCCCTTATATAATTCTTTTTCAATTTTCTTTAATAATGAAGTAGATATACTTTTACATAAGGTAAAACCTGCTCTAACTGGTAAGCTCACACCACTGAAATCATTGCTTGAGTGTTTTCCTTTACATATAGGGACAGTGAAACGGCTGGAAATTAATGGAGACAGAATCTTTGTTTCTCTCTCTGCACCCAGGAATCAGCATGTTACTTTCTTTTCTTTTTTGCTGGCTCCTCCACCTCATTGTTTCCTTTACTCCCACACCCTCCCCCAAACATCAGACTGACCTGCTTCTGTGGTTTTCTAACATTATTCACATACTCCCCTGCACCTTTAATACTGGTCATCCTGAAGGTTTTTTACCTTTTTACTGAAGTCCCATTATTTAAACAAGTCATAAAACATCTAACAATATTTCTTAATATATTATTTAAAGCTTTTTTTCCTGTACACTGCTACATATTCTTCATACCTCACATTTGCCACTGGATCATGTGTTAGTTCGAGCACGGGTAGAAAGAAGTATTTACAGAAGAACGATTTTGAAAACAGTTCAATAATGAATTCACAAGTATCTAAAAAACGAAGTCTGTTCCAATAACTTTTTCCTTGGCCCAGTTCTGAAAAACAAAAATCCACAGATCTAGTTTACAATGTCAGACAGAAAATATTTCACAGGTTGACCTTTGACTCGAAGATGATAAACATGAGCAACAAAAGGCACAACTTCTCAGCATGTCTCAATTCTTAGTGAAAAAAATTCTGAATTCAATTACTATTTCTGTAGGAGGACTTGAAAAAGCAAAAATAGCAAGTGAACTAGCTACTGTATTAAACAAAGACCTGCTTGCCTTTCAGACCGTGTCACTGGTGTATCAAAATTACTATGTAAACATTAAGAAATGCTAATGGGAACTGTTAAAACTTCTAACCTATCTTTAAATCACATAGAACACACCAAAAAGTTAACTTAAGGTGACCGATTGATTAATAAATTTATTTCTGAGATTTATTCAGCACTTCTTACGCTGAAGCCTCTGCACAATTCTACTTCTGTAGAGGAACTCTTCTTCATATATTGCTGCACCTACATCTTAGCAATTTTGGGTAAAAGAAGTAGGGCTGGAGGGGTCTTGGCATATTATTAATTTCCTACATTGCCTCTTTCCCAATCCCTTCACATTAGCTTTAGATATAATCCTCACATAAGCACAGTATGTTTTGCCTGGTGACAATACGAGCAACTGAATGTCTTCTAAGTGTAATCCCTCCAAGATGGAAGGAAATGACACTTAATAAATATAACTATAAATAGATCTCCAGTCAAAAATAACTTGCATCTCTAAGTAATTCAGGAAACATTATCTTACGTTCAATCAGCTTCTGAATAACCTCATGTCTCTGTTCTTGTTTGCGATTATAACGCAAATAAACGCAGAGAGTTCGAGCAGCTGCTTTTTGGACTGGCAGGACATTCTTGAAAGAAATAAAGGGAACACAATTACACATATCTGAAAGAATATGATTAAAAACATATAAAAACTTTACAAGTAGAAAAAATAGCTAAAACATAGCCTAACTTTATAAATTTTGAAATAATTGTCATAATGTCAGGGAGCATAAGGAAGTTGGGCCAATTCATGAGACACCTACTTCTTTATTCCTTCTGCCCAACTTGTATGTTCAACTATTTCATAAGCACCTGAGAGTATTCCATGTTTGCAAGGCACCTTCTGTATTGCAGATGTTAGAAAATAAACCATCTTCTCTTACAACAGATAGTTTTATTCTTGAATTAATTCATTAGCAGACTAATAGCTTTAAGTGTTCATTTATTTTAGGAATAGAGTGTTCTTTGATAAAGAATGAACACAATGTAAAGTAACGTATGGAATCAGGACAAGGAAGGCATATCTCAGAGGCAAAAGTTTTGATTTAACTAGAAACAAACTGATAATGAGCACAAGGAAAGGAAAAAAGGGCTGGGTAGGAGGAAAAACATGATGAATTGTCAATCCAAATTTTGCTCCTCAGATGGCAGGAAGTTTTCAGAACAAATTCTCAGACTTTTATAAAAAAAACAGCTTGATATACCATATGCAATGAGAAAGAGTATTTTAAGATGAATGAAGTACTACACATAGCAAATATCTGGTGGTCATTGCAGTAACTAGCATAAAAAATAAACAATGAGAAAGTGACAGGTGGGCTCACATTTGTCAAAATGATTGTCAACATTCTGTGAAGAAAACGGTAATAAATCTGATCACTTGATATGATATGAGGGAGACATGCATATTTTTGTAGTAACTTCTCATGAGTTCTCCATTTTAAAGAAGTTGCTGCTCTCTGTTCTGCTGTTGTTAACGCGGGAATCAAGTCAGGAATAGAGAGTAACTAGAAACAGAAATATAAATATTAATTTTACATTTTCTAGCTTTGCATCATTACTACGCTTAAAAAGCATATCACAACAATATAAGAAGGGACAAGATTTTAAGGGGTCAATTAATTGTTCTGCTCAGACAGGATCAACTGTGACCACTTCCAGTAGATACTAGTCTAACTCATTCTTAAAAAGATTTAATGATCAGGCTTAAACAATCTTGCCTAAGCAGTAAATTTCACTTAACTAGTCCAAAAGCTACTTCAGCACCTAACTAAATACATTTTCATCTCCAACCCCTCCTCCTGACAAAGCAAAACTAAACACTATTCTCTTTGTGGTAACACCCTTTTACAGATATAAAGACCATTACATCAACTCTCCTCAGTCTTCTCTTTCTTAAACCAAATGAAAACCCATTTTTTCTTCTACCCTCTTTATCTTTGCAGTTATTGTTCTCATTTCCCTAATTAATTTTAGTAGAAATTACACACCTTTTCTCAGTAGGAGGCAAAGAATTGATAGCAGCCAAGCTAAATTCTCTTTAGCTCTAAGAAAAATTAAACACTGCCACACTTGACAGTGCATTTGCTACGTTTCATACATATACACAGCTGTAAACATCTGACAAAGTCAAATCTTAAACTACACTCCCAACTTCTGTCCATACAAGAAAATAAATTTATTCAGTTCTTATACTCAATTTATGTCTCAATTTATCCATACATTTAGGAAGTAAGTTCAAAAAAGCATCTTGAAGCAAGAGATGATCTTTTCTGTTGCATCTTACAGGTGAGGAGTCATGGAATAAACCATCATCCGGAGACACATGCAATTAAATTAGCAAAGTTAAGAGCTGAATACAGATCTCTTAAATACTAATTCAGTGTCTTCACTTCAGGCAATAGACTTCCTTCTAGAAGAAGCTGTGTCTGAAAATGGCAACCATGGGCAGTTGACACATCAATATAAAAAAGATTTGAAATGAGGTATTAGCTATGAAAATGAGGTATTAGCATGAAACCAAGTTTTGTTTTCACTTGTGTTTAATTAGAAAAAGAAAATTGATAAACTGTTCATTTTCATATTAAGTCTAATCTTTCAAAACCTTTTTTTTTATTCTGAAGTTTATAAAGTCACTAAACAAAAACCAAAAAACTAATAGAAACTTCCTATCTCTCCAAAGCAGAAACTAATCATGAGAGCCTTTTCATACAAAATATGTCTGAGCTTTGCTACTACCTTCATTTAAAAAAGGGAATTAAAAAAACCAACCCATGAGAATACCCACCTTGCTTTCTGATCCATTGTTTTCTCCTCTGTTAGTCATTAGTTCAAGGATTTCAGGAAGGTGACCTACTAGGGCATCTAACACCTATTTAAAGAGAGGCTGCATTCAAATTAACTTGAATCCATTTTTAACTCTCACCACCATATCCCTGCTGACATCTCTTATGTTACTGCTCTCTCACATGGAAAAAAATAAAAAGGGGAAGCACTGTAGGTGCATTGATGAGGACTGGGATTTTAAAATTGGTATTTTAATGTAATATGTAATATAAATATTACAGGTCTCAGTTTTGATTTATGTGATCATACAATGTTTTCTAAACTCTCCATAGCATACAGTATTTTAAAATGAACATTCATCCTTAAGAAAGATCTCTATTTCATCAGCATGTAAGAGTTTCAACAAACTAAGAGAAATGCTTTTCTATGTTTGTCAGCTGTATCTTAAAAGTAATTTTTCCTGTCGTAAGGAAAAATGCAATTGATAGAAAAAAACAGAATATGTAGAACCAACCTCCTTTCAAATGTTGTGAGACTTGAAACTTGACCAGAAAAGTACATAACAAAATATTTTTTTCCAACAATTCAGGCTGAGGTTGTATGTAAGATAAAGGTCCTAATATTTGATATTATT
>VXBX01005867.1:270618-316671 GCA_013400415.1 Scytalopus superciliaris
CATAAAAACATACAGGGATCAAAACAAGGAATTTTTCAAAATCACCAGCTGCTTCTAAGTCTCAACTTTCAGCTGTTCAACCTGAGAAATCTTCTAATATGGGTCAGAATTCTATAAACTGTAAGCAGATACTCTAGGAACACTTTTCATTTCCTTGAAAATATCTAACAAAAAGTACTGAAAGAAAAAGGAGCACCTGAACAAAAAAGTAATTTTTCCATGCCATATCCAAAGATCCTCATAGAAATAAAAAAGATCAAGTACTGGAGTAACTGGTATTAGAGGAAATGGTGCTTTTGTCTCAACCATAAATATTTGCCTTTTTTCAATCTAAAAAAGTCTCACTATGTTGACTGCAATGTAGCTAAGTGATTTATGTTTTATGCAGGTTACCTTGGACCAAGACTTTTTCTATAAATCTTGATCTTTGAACCATATAGGAATTCTCATCTGCAGTTGGAGAATGAAAATAAAACTAAGCAAAAACCTTGAATGCTATCAACTATTATTGTAATATAGTATCAAACCCAAAACTTTCAAGAGTTTGTAAGGTAATAAATAATATAACAATTAAAAGTATTTAGAATTAATATTATTAAAAGCTAATAAATTCAGCGTGGGTCTACTAAATTCAAAAACCTTCCTATTTTCCTCCTTTTTATTCACAGAAGGCTGGCATCTTTACACAGCGTCTGTGAAACAAAAATAAAAGCTGTTGATCATTTCAAATTGTTACTCTACTGTCTTACTGCAGAGTTATTAAACATAATCTGACTCAATATAACAAGGAAAAGAAAATTCCAATAAAAATGTATTACCTCCAGTGACTCATCCTGTAATAGCGTAACCAGTTCTTTATGTATTGTGTACACATCAGAATTTAAAAGCTTAGCAACCTAAAAAATGACAGGCAGCAAGGTGAAACATTCTTTAGTTCCATGGCACAACAAAAGCAAGCATGAAGAAGGGATGCAGAAAAGTTTGTTTAATATCAGCCACCTAAAGTCGTGTGCTTTTCCACTGATCACATTAAAATATGCTTATATGAAAAGAATATGAGTCAAGAAACAGGTCTATTATCTAGCTACAAAACATGCTTGTAGAATTCACTCCATTTCACATTTTTGGTAAATGTTTAAGGCTGTACTGCAAGGCTAGAAAAATTCCTCTGGAATATTCAAATGTTGTACGTCATGCTCCTTAGGAGAGTTAACAGTCAGCCTGCTGTATAATTTCCAAAAGATAAAATGCAAAAATTGGCTTAGCCTGTGCTGGATTTTAGATTTCCCCAACCTTTCCTTCTGAAGTTTTCATTCTTTACTTCTTTGAGGTTTTTGACTGTGATTCATAAGTCTCATGTAAATTTCCAAAACACACCAACAGTCCATCTCCACACTCTTAAAAAGGTTTTATAGCAAACATGAAACAAACTTGAGAAATGAGATTTTTTTGCCATAAGGGATATTTAGATGATGGGTTTTAATGTTTTTTTTTCATTTAAGTAAGCCAAGTGAAAATAAGAGCTTACTTCGAATCAAGATGAAGCTTTAAGGAAATGGCTACAGGGATTTTATTTTTTAAAAAAATAATCCACCTAGCAGTGAATGCCATAAATTACTGAATTTTGGCTGTCACATGGTTGTCTAGTCATGCTGTTAAAATTAAATCAATGAGAACTAAATGCACATTCAGACCAAGGTATAATTTTACAGGTTTTTTTTAAGTGAGCTAAAATACTTTGCTTATATTCAGGCAATTCCTTAACGGTGTTACAAATCTAACACAAAATATTATTTAGAATTAGATGTAAATTTTACAATTTCAACAATTCTGTTGGGTTATCATTCATTAAAAGAAGGCATCAAGAGGTAATGAGAACTAGCAATCCACCTGCCTTTCTTATAATGGTGGAAATAAAGCCATTTGTACCTCTACTAGCTACTTAAATGTTTTCAGCTAGCTGCTTAATTTACAAATTTCCCCAGCAATGAAATGGGATAAAAGCCAAGCTCAAGGACTGAAACACAAGAATTTTCAGTAAAAGACTATGAAAGCCTTGAAGTTTCCCTGTATGGGTTTCTATATTCAGGAGAGGTATCTTTATTTCTGGAATTCATCTCATATAGTTAATATTACCTATGCATTTACATATTTTTTAACTTTTACAAAAATAACTGAGCAGAACTTATATAAATCAAATGGAATTATAAGAAGACATATGCTTTCACATCTGCATAAATTTCCAAGCATTTAACTTAGATTTGTTCTACATAAATATTCCTCACAGAACACCAGCATACACTGGTAAACTGTAAAATTATAGAGGTTTTCAGGTGCAGAAGTGGCAAGTTCCTTTCTCCTATTTGTCTCATTGTTTTCTAATAGCATTGAAAACCTTCAAATACTGTAACTCCTACAACTGTTCATATTTGTGGTACTTGACCATCAAAAGTTTCTTCTAGATTTTGCTCCTTAAAAGCTGACCTAGCAGTAGCCTCTTGTAGCCAAATGTCACACAACTTAAATAAACTAACGTGTGTGTGTATATGGACTACATACACAGGTTAGAAGGAACTGAACACCTTTGACAAACTACATAATTTCAATAGGTTTTCTCAAGTCTTTTTATTTTGGTTGAACAGTCGCAATTATAAACTTGAAGAAGAAAACAAAATAAAATTAAATCACATAAGTAGTAACAAAGAACCACTGGAGACTTACTTCAAAGAAGCTTATGGCCATAGTATATCTGACAGGAACTTCAGGGTCATGACAAAGGCAGAAGAATATAGAATACAGTTCTAAATGGAAGTTCTTTGGGTCCACAAAAACAATCATGGCCTGTGGACAGATAGAGTCCTTTATTTACTATACAGCTGAAGGTCCTACCAGAGATTACCAGATGAACTTGAGAGAAAACAGGTTGTTGTTTTAAGAAGTGAGGAGTTTTTCATGGCCTTGTTAAAACACAGACATCAGATGAAATCCGGAGTTGAGAACTAACCTGAATTTACATTATCTTCCAGACATACTGCAAGCTTTTTTCTTACAACATAGACTAAAACCACAAGATATAAAACCTGAGTTTTATATATATTGTTAATGTTTTTGTACACTAGCAAAAGCTGCAACTGGATACTTCAAAAACAAAGAACATTTTAGCAAGCAGCAAAGCAAGAATCTGAATTTCAGCATGATTGTGTGTGTACATACATTGGGTTTGCTCAAATAAGCCAAGACATGTCTACCTACACACAGACAGAGTGCTTGTCTTTAAAAGATGGAATAAAAATAGCTGTCTACTGGCTCTTGGTGCAAACATATTTTCTTTGAATACAAATGCAGAATGTCAAAATACAAAGTAGATTTACAGAAACATGACTGGTATATGTAAAGACCTCACAAAAAATTGAAAAGACCTTCTGTACTCAGGCAGGAACATCACTAAAACATGAATCTAAGCATTCAGATTCAATTTTCAATTCCCTAGAATGATATGACACCCAGGGAATGAGAAAGTGTAGCTTCGGGAGGTTCGAAACTGGGGGCTCTGTTACAGCCACTTTCTTGCAGCTTTTGTGCTAAGAGTTTGGAGAAAATGTGTAGGAAAGAACAAGAAAAAAACAACCACTTAGAACAGCATTTGCTCAGTCAAACCTTGAAAAAATTTTCAGAGGGTCTGCAAAGAGTAATCTTTCCTGGTAACTCTTGTACAACCTCATTAACTTGAACAGAGCTAGAATCTAGCTAAAAATGAACCGCTTGAGATTAACTTCTCTATCACTCATGCAGTCCTATTTAGTGAACTATATGCACAACACAAATTATTTAACCTTAAATTAACACTACTTACTGGAAAATTGTAAGCACAGTTCTTCCTCACTGAAATATACTTCTTTTCCTGTTCCAGAGTTTGAAGTTGTAGTTGATTATCATTGTGTCCATTTTCTTGCTGCAAACCCAGTGTGCAAAGTTTCTTATAAAACTCCAAAAACCGTAAGTGCTGTTCAGGAGTAAAAATGCCTCAAAAAAACAAAACAAAACAAAACAACAAACTTTCCTCATTACAAATGCTATTAATAATGTCCCCAAACAAATCTTATTTAAAAATCTAGCTAATATGTTGTTTTTATCTCTTCTCCCCCCACCCTGAGTCTAGCAGAGTACACAAAGTACTCAGAACAAGCCGGAATGCAATTAGCAAGAAGAATGAAAAAATTACAAGTGTGTTAGTTATAAGAGAAAAATCAAGCAAAGGCTCAATTTTCTGCTCAAGAGAGAGAGAGGAAAGCTATCAGTGATTGGTACCAAGAAGGCTGAAACGCTTAAAACTTTACTTTCTTTATGAAATTCCACTAGTATCATCAGGGTCAGTACAATTAACAACTGTGACAAAGATTCAAGCTTTAAGTAGAGAAGGAACAGGTCAGTGAATCCTTAAACATGAGAGGTTTTCAAAATGTGCAGTCAGATGGGCTTCATTCCAGTACTCAAAAGTATTTATGTACTAGCTGCTGAAATCATAAATAAGTCGGGTAACGGAACAGAAAAAGGCTGAAGTGGTACTGATATTTAATAGCTGGAGAGGGGAAGGACGAGTCACATAATTACAGATCAATCAGATTACTTGCACATTTTTGAAAAAATCGAAGAAAATCAGAAAATCTACTTCTAAATACCAAAAAGAAAACAAAAATTTAGCAGTAACCAACGTGGCAAAAAAACCACTTGTCAAACTGGCTCAATTTCTTTCTAGGACCTGTGAAACAAAAGAGGCAGTAAAGAACATGTTTTTCACAAGCAAAATAAAGCAAGGGGAAGGCGGTATTAAAAACTATAAAGATGCTCCAAAAGTGCTTGGAAAAATAACTAAGAGAAAAATATCCATGGATTACTGACAAGATAGGCAACTGAATAAAGAAAGGTCTATCTAGTTCTGGTAATATTCAGTATTTTCATTGATTTTTTTGGGTGTTGGATGAGAGACTTTGCTTATTCAGTATTCTGATAAAATAACCCAAGGACAGAGATTGCTTATTCTTAAGAAGACAGAGTGAAAAATGTATATATATCTTGCAATATATCTTGCAAGACATGTGAGGTAACCCTCTCACTTTGTTCAGCTGTCCTAAGGCATAACACTTCAAGAAAAATACAGACTTGCCAGAGAGTTCAGAAGTGAAGAGAGATCAGCAATAAGGTCATTCAACCTACAGAAAAGAAGACTGGAACGACATAATAAATACAGGATGGACTGTCCTAACTCTCTGTTTCTGGAAATAACAGTTTGACACTGTGGAACAGCCATTTCAAGTAATTTGTAGTGAAGTATCAGTCACTTTTGATCATGAAGGATCCCTTCCAAGAGCTGTAAGGAAGATCAAAGGTTTTGAAGAGTCTAGGGGGAAATTATAATTTAAACCCATGATTCTGTGCTGTCCCTCTGCATGTAATACATGGTGGGCAGAATTATCAAGGAAAGATCTGCTGAGCTTAAGTGAAAATTTGAGCACAAATTATGGGTACAAAAATTATAGGTACAGATTTAGCCTCAGCTGCAGCTGGGAAATCCACATGCCATTAGGTCTCCTTTCTCCCCTGAAGTTCCTTATGGACCACACTCTGTAACGTGCCTTAAAAAGGAAATCAAGTGAACATAGACAGTTCATACTGGTTTCAAAGGTTTCTAGTTTCAAAAATTCAGTCACTCAAATCACAAGCTCCGGAAGACCCAAATAAATTATTCAAACCAATAAACATAAACCATCATGTTTCCATTCTCTGACCCTGTCTAAACAAAACAAAAGCAACAAACAATAAGCGGACGGCCACCCTAAGAGGAAATTTCCAAAATCCAGTATTTATGCAACAGATGAAGCCGAACTTTTAGTTCTGTATTTCTTTTATTAACTACCATTTCATTGGATACACTCAAATCTGGATATTTGGATATTTTTCCAATTCTCCAATATTCCCTCATTTTAAAGAGTGTTTTAAAAAGAAATGAAATCATACCATATAATCCATTACACAGTTTCCCTAAATGGAAAGATAAAGAAACTAGGATAGATTCATCTGCTTTGAAGGATTTTTCACAGAACGATTTCACTAATGGGAGAACAGTTTGACTCCTGTCATCTGAAAAACAAAGAAATTTTCAGAGTTAGCCATTTGTCAACACTTTAAAAAGAGCACAGAAAGTGAACTTACCCAATAAGACATTTATGAATTTTGATTTCTTTTAAATAAAATCATTGTATTAAACTGCTCAAGTATTAAAGGGATTAGGACTTTTTTAATGGTAGATCAGCAAAATTCATCAAATAATTATGGCTGAACAAAGTAGTTACCTTGCCCTGAAGAAATATTTTGATATTGTGAGAAAGAAATGCTAGGATATAATTTTGGGTTATCTATCTTCAAAAATGTCCATTTTCTAGTTCAGCCATGAAAGCAAAAACCACACAATCCAAATTTCTAGAAACACATTCCTTACAAACCTGTAAATAATCCCTGATTACTTTCTCTAAGCTTTTTACAATAGCTCAAAGCAGTAGTTCGAGCAACCAGCGATGGGGAGGAGGAGGGAAGACTGAGACATGCAAAGGGTAGCACAGACTTGATAGCATCAATCCAAAGACTCAGTAATTGAAAATCAGCCTACTATCATGCTTACTGATATAAACCCTAACTACTATAAAGTCCACTTAATGATCTTATTTTTTCTTTTCTTTATCTGCTACTCCATATTGTTTAAATGCTACAATGTTTTGTAGTAATTCATCACCAAGTTCCTGTACAGTAAATAGTTGTTGAGCTAATATTTTGTACTGTGTATTGGTAGCATTAATTAAATTAATCAAATACTAACAACCCAAGATTCCCATAATTTATACGGTAATTTTACTCATTCCATTTAGCCATATTACATTAGAAACTTGGAACACGATAACTGATGTCATTAACAACTGGCTCACCACCCTTAAACATTTCTATGTATAAAGCACTTCAAGACATGAAATATAAGGAAACATAAAGGATAAAACAATAAAAAAATCAAATCAGAAATGTCTGAAGAATGCAGACAGAACAAAACGCATCTAAATACAGTTATAAGGTGCACCAAAGCACTAAGAACTTGGCTCGTAAGCCTAAATTAAATTCTTACCCGCATCAAACATATCAAGCAGATTCACTAATGTCTCAAAAGCTGCAAGGCGGACACTGCTGCCCTCATCTCTTGCCAGCTCTACTAACTCAGGAAGCACCACAGTTTTTGTTAGTTCTGTCCTGCAACGTGAGGCAAGCAGTCAAAAGAAAACTTACAATGAAATAATTTTGCCACAGCAAAACAGAATTCTTTCTTGAAATACTCATTCAGATTTTTCTTTTTGATAGTCAAGAAGAAAACATTGACAAAGCTCTAAGGAAAACAAAATTAAATAAAAACCTCCAGGCAATTTCAGGACTTTCTGTCAGCCAAAGAAACATACAAATCTAAAATGTGAAACTTCATCACTAAAAAAGCATCCAGACTAACTCAAAACAAATCAGAGAAAATGCAGTCTGAAAAAATCAAAGGAGTCCAGCTACTTCATTGCGTCACTAAGAAAACTCTTCTGATCAAAGAAGCTCCATACGATGGTCCAAAGCAAAAAAATTATTAAGTATGAGCCATGTTGCATTAAGTGTCTGGAAATCTTATACTTTGAAGATGAGAAAGAGTTCTGCTTGTTCTTTTTCGCCTTGGTAATTACTAGCACTGCCTGCGTGTGTGTGACAGTCCTGTGAACTTGAATCTATAGAGTGGCAGCAGATTATTGTATTACAGACTGCCTTAGCAATCAAAATTTAATCAGAGAGGTCACAAAGGAGGAGTGAAATACTCCTGACAGAGAAAAATTTGTTCCTGGCATAAGTAAGATGAAAAGAGATTTGCTTCTTGGACCAAAAGTGTAGCTTCTGTAAATTCTACCAAGCAGTGTAATATCCCATGTCCCAGTGTATAACTGACTCTTGGCTACTTTAAGAGAATAGAAAAATCTTTTCTCCAGCCCTACTATCAAGAACTAGGAAGGCATATTCACTATTTTCACTCCTTCCAAAACTCAGTAGTTATGGAATAAAAACACCAGACTATTCTGTAAAGATAAACAGAACCCTCTCTCTCTCATCTTTAACTTCCCATTAAACAGAATTCAATTTTGTGATACATAAAGATACACGAGACCCATGCATACAGTAAAAACAAAGGCAAGTTCAAATTATTCAGTCACTGAGTTTAGTAAATTGCATGTTAAACTCCCAGTTTTACAAATATCAACAATATTGACAAATAGTACCTTTCTTTTCTGTAATCACAAGTTCTTTTATATGCAAAGCCATTCAATATGGCAAATGTTAGAATGATTTATCATGCTAACCTACATTTTTATATAAAAGAGAGTAAGTACAAAAACAAATGAGCAACTTTACTGAGATGAATAATAACGTGTTTTCAACATTATTCACAGTCTCTGAACTTCTGCAGGACAAGGACCTTGCAGAAGAGGTGCCTAAAGCATATATATAAAACTATTTTGTATGGAATAAAGACAAGTTTTTCTAGGAATCTAGAAATTACTAACCCGCATGACCTTACCAAAACAAAGTCAAATTAAGTAGCTGACAGCAGTGCTTATTTCTTGCTATGAATTCCTTATATCTGAATAAGCTAAAACATTTCTGAAAACACACTTTTCCAGTATTCCGTGGCTGAGAGATAAATCACATTCCTTCAGGAATTTCTGGTGTTTTCTTTTGGTTGGTTTTTTTTGTTGTTTGTTTGTTTGCTTTGGGGGTTTTTTTGGTGTGGATTTTTTTTTTTTAAAACCCAAAATCTAAACCACAGTATAATTCTCTATTAAAAAAAATTCATTCCGGGCATCCTTTTTGCAAACACCTGTACCAACAATGTGAAGTACAAACTTACCATATCTTTCAAACTGCATTTCAGTTTCAGCCTCATCCTTGAATTACTCATAAATTTACAATTCTAAAAGCCAGAGGGACACTCAGGATCTAATCTATGCCTGCTGTCTAACACAGAGTAGGGAGCCTTATTTGATAACTTCTTCCGTGACACAGTAAAGTTGTACAAACCTCTAACTTTAAACTACTTGTTCACACAGAGACCAATCCTGTGTAGGCAGTTAACGTCTTCTTTTATTAAAATAGAAGTTTCAGACTTTTTCCATTGCTATACGTGAATATTGGAGGTCTTCAAGCTTACAGTAAAAGTTGATACTGAACTGAAATTCGCTTACAAAACCCATTTAGCATCTTTTCTTAGAAAACTGCACAGTAATTATTAGAAACTGCTAATACTTGCCATAATCCTCTTCCATTTTTAAATAAGCCAAATACCATCAATGGATAAATGAGACAATTTCAAGAAGCTATAAATGAAGTCATTATTTATAAAAAACTGTCAGTTTTATGGTTCAGCAATTTTACTGTAAAAGAGAAAGAAAAATCTAAGAGTGGAAAAGAGCCAACTGCCAACAGTCAATTGCTAAGAACACATCTGTCCACTCCAAATTCATTATTGAATATGCATGAATTCAACAATTTTAAAAGGGGATTTAGGTTAAGTATTGTAGAGAAATATTTTGCATTTAGACTCACTTTGGCAAACTGTACTCACCCTATTCCTCGAGCTATATGTTCCAGTTGCCGACACATGCAAGTTCTAACTTCATATTCCACATCCTGGCACAGTGATTTTACCAATGGAAGAACCTCTCTTTTAATACTAAAAATGTGAACATCTTTTATTAATTTACAGAGAAAAAAAATGTGTAAAATCCATTCAGTAGTACTTAAATTTTACTCATATATTACTTGTCATGGTAATTTTCAAAGAACTAATTTATCACACATGGTAGATGATTTGTCTGAGGACTTGCAATTATAAAAGAATACTGTACATCAGATGCAAATATGTGCTGTAAAGAATTAGGAGAAGGACTATATACTGTCATCATTTTCTCATATTTAATCTATTTTTTTTTAAAACTACAAAAATAGTAGGTAGGCTCAGAGATGCTGTCCTTATTTAATAACCATGTTCAGTACAATTTTTGAACAGCCACTGAAAGAATACAAGGAATTATATAAATGGAAATTCAAATCCCCATTAAATGTGTGTAATACCTCATCTTTGGTTTGCAGGTATCACCAAAGAGATAATTGGGAAGAAAGAAGAAAAAGAACTTCAGATTAAAAGCTAGAATACTGCAGTGACTTCATGCAAGTAGACCAAGTATTCGTGTTAAATCAGTGGCAGATACAAAGTAATGATTTTTACTTCTATTTAAGTAAAAACACATACTACAGCTTGGCAGAATCAGCCAGTGGGTTTCCTTTCGCTGCCCAAGATGCTGTCATGAATATTCATAAAATATCTTTATATAAAGCCTTATGTTGTTGCAAAACTCAAGAGAAGTAATATGTAGACACAGACAAGTAAATTTTCAAGCCAGCCTGCACAGCCTCCACTCATTCCAGTGAAAATTAATTTATTTCTTACAAAAAAATTTGGGCTCAAGTTTCAAAAGAAACCATTTTTAATTAGCTGTTGGAACACTGGGATAGGGCATAGAAAAACTAACGTGCTATCACAAGGTCAGGAGTTTTTCAATATATTTTTTCAAAATATTGCCTACTCCTGAGGACAGATAACGTCTCTTAGGTCTCTACCAAGAGCCCTCCTGCAATGGGAATGTGAGTGTATCATGAATCTTAGTCTGCCACACTGCAACCCTGGGGACCCAGAGCTCTTTCCAGCCCTCTGAACTGCACTCAGAGCTCTCTACCAGACGAACAACATGTCCCAGAAAACTCTCAGCCATCTTCTTAACATGTGACTGCTGTGCAGAAAAGGAGCTGTTGTCTGTTCACTGAAATGAGGGGTTTCCTACTTCTAAACAGCAAGGCGTCATATTAAAGAAACACAACAAAAGAAGGTATGATTATTACAAGTACTCCTTAACACTACTATATTTTCATGTAAGATTCCAAGCAATCTGCAAAGTCACTCATTTTCATGAGAATGTAACATCAAATAAATAAATGCGACTGCTATTCTGAGAGAATCCTATAAATTTGGAATATAAAGACTTTGAAGGCTTTAGTAATAGTCTCAAAAAATATTACTCTACCATGCTCATTAACTTTTTCATGTTCAGCAAGTGTAGTTTAAACAGCAAATGAAGATGTAGATAGCTTCCCTTTGGCTGCTTCTAGTTCTTTTTACTTAAAGAAAAAAATCGTAGCGTAAAGAGATTTATTCCTGTCTTGTCATATCATCTTGTTGTTTCTTTATTCTGTTACAAATTCTTGCATTTGGGGGCAGATCAAAACCATCATTAGAGCGGACCTTGTCAGCTAGACATGGTTTCCATGCTTTAGTAGCCCTTAGTGAATTTCTTCTGCAACTCCAATTGCCTGGACAGGAAACACATTTGGTGAAATGGTCCTACTATGATAAGCCTGGATAAACTGTCCAAGGAATGGACCATACCAGCTGCTTTGGGCAGGTAAGTTACTCAGATTTACTTTCATCATTACTTGCCTCTTCCCCACTGTCCAAACTCACACACACTGAATCTAAGGGCTGGATAATATCAGGCAACAACAGTGGTTCCTGATATATCTCCATGTACTTAAGGATAGAAAATAATAGACCTACATGTTAAATTTGGTTAGATAATATAAAGTTAGGAATGGAATTCTTTTGTTTATGACAAGAAATTCTAAGGTGATGAAGATGTGTTTTGTCCATGTAAACCGCAGAGAAATCTGCTGTTTGGCTTATCTTTTAGTAAGAAAAATGATACCAAGGAATGGCATGAAAATCATATCCATTCAAATCTGTGAGAGAACACACAAACTAAAGTTAAGAACTGACGAACATAATCTGAATATGCCAGTTACGTGTGAACATTTTTATTATTAATATCCAAATAAAAGAAAGCATTTAGTTTTTGCAACAAATCTACTTTTCTTGTAGTAATTTTTCTCCACTAACAAAGAAATACTGGCGTATACTGTGGAACAAAAATATATTTCCAGTTTACTTACATATGAGCTTCAAATTTGTTAGCTACTTTTCCCATGATTTTACAACTAACTAAACGGGACTGAAGTGTTTGAGAAAGCTGTGCTTTGGAAACAAGTGGATTCAGGATCTATATGAAAAAAGAAAGAAACATGAACAGAAGTATTGTGAGCATTAAATAAAGTATTCCTGCTCTTAAAAAAGAAACCTCTAAAAAAACCTATGCCAGATGTCATCAGTCTATTCATGGAATTAATCAACACTAACAGAAATGACACCTATGTACATTAATAGTCTACTGGAAACTTGTATTCAATATGCAGACAAGCCATGTCCATTAATACTGACTCCAGCTACTGACCTACACATAGTCTCACCCATGAAGTGGCCACTGCCAGAGAAAGGAGACAGGGTTAGACTGACCTTTGGTCTGACACACACACTTTTCCTTATGTCCTTGGAATCTGTGACTATCCAATAATTTTTACTTACAAAAAAAAAAAAAAAAGCTAGAATATTCCAAGTTTTCTGATACAAAGATACTTCAAGTAACACAGAAGGTCCCTTTTGAGATTCAGGTTTCTGTATGACTGCTGAATCAACACTGCTTTATCAGTTGTGATCTTCCAAAAAGAAATTTTTGTGGAAAATTACGGATGTGTTCGTAGAGACAAAACAGGGAAGAAACTCCATTTTGTTTAAATGTCAACTTTAAAATTACACTGCAATTAGATTTTTGACTATTTGGATTATTTGACTATAACAATTTCTCTGTGTTTATTCCAACCTAATTTTTCATCCTTTAGAAGTTTATTTTTTAAACAATTCTGGATTTCAATTGCCCATTTTTTAATTTTAATGAGAATCCTTTTACTACACAAGCAATCATATATTTAATTCTCCATATTGTTTTAATTATAAACACAGTAAATATGCCTGTTGCAAAGCTTTTAAACTTAACAATGAAATACGCACACTTAAAACTGAATAAATTAGCAGATGAATGGTGAGTGACATTATAACTTAGTGACAGATTTCCCTCCTCTTTCTTGAGCTGCACAGTGAAAAATTAAGTGATTGCAGTGCATTAGGGTTTTGGTACATCAAGACTACCTGAAATACACAAAGAAATGGATCTCCAGCATTCAATACCATTTAGCAGATATCAGAATTTTAGTCCCATAGCAAACAAAATGTAGTTTCTTCATGAAGACACAGACCAAAATAGTATCCTTTAAACCAACACAGTATACAGGAAAACACGTTACTGAGAATACTAAGTGCGGTGGAAGTGTTACAGAAAATTGACTTTATTTGCTGAAGAACACTACATTTTTTAAAGGTGACCTTTCTGTTTCACCTTTTAGCACACTCCTCTTTATGTTCCACAGCCATTACCATTTCCACAAGTATAGAACTACCACAAATCTTATAGAAGTGAATAAAACTTGCAGGGAAACACAATTTTACAATCCTAATGTCATTTTTTCTTAGCATAAGTGAGAGATTATTATTACCTCATGTCTGACAGTTTCTTTTGGTAAAGCTTCTATTACAGGAAGAAGAGTTTCTAACCATGCATTGCTGACACCTGTTCAAAAGAAATGGGTTATATGTTATGTAGCCCATGTTATATGTTATATTGGACATACAACTATGACAAAACACACATCAGTTTTACAAAATTTGTTCTAACTTTTTACACACACCTGTCCAAGGAGCTATGTATCTAAAACCCATTAAATTAACATCCAAGTATTCAAACTAAGAAGTAGGACAGGTGAGAAGCAAATTCTGTCCCCAATTTTTTTACCTTTTCAATTTCTGAAAAAAATGAATAATGATCCTGTTTGTTCTGTAAAGCTGATTTCCCTCATTTAGAACCATATTCTTGCCTTATGCCCACTGAAACGTCCTACTTTTACAAGAGGCCTTTTTTTTCCCTTTTTATTCTAAAAATAGTGTCAAAGAAATTAAGAAAACTAATCAACACAGACAAAAATGTCACCCATCCTCCCTTCACTTTTTCAGCAACAAAATTTTAGTACTTCCAGAGAAGCTCCAACTCAGTGACAACTTTGGGATTTAGTCCTTCAGTCAAAGTGGGGCTTTTTTACACTTCAATCAGAATTACATTTAAATATCATTATGGAAGGGGTCAGCATGCAAAAATCTTTTCACTCATGCAAGTCTAGACACACAGTGACTGCACTCACTGCTTTCTCCAGTATTGTACGGTCACTAAGGAAACAAAACACACAGAAGTCATCAGCCCCCAGAGTGGCTGTACAGCCCTGACCTGCATCTCTGTGTTCCAGGTTCTGGAGAATGATGTGTAGGAAGGAGTGGGAGTACGTATGAATGGACACCGACTCCTCTTGCAGAACAGTCAAAAATGAAACAGCAGCTGTTAACTGCATTTCCACTCCTGCAACATGCAGAACCTCCTGTATAATTACAAATTATATCCATTTAAAGCATGAAGCAGAAATATACTGAAAGAACATCCAGATGTTTACATTCACTTTTAGAATTAATATGCAACCAGTTGGGTAAACTACAAGATTTACTGTAAAATTATTTTCTCTTAACAGCAATTTCTTGCAGATATTATATTTTCCCACAGGGTGAACACTTTAAGAAAAAAAGTTAATTATAATATTGTTTGTGACTTCCAGTTTCATCAATGCATATGTGTGGATTTTTCTACTTTACAAAATAAGAGGCAAAAACAGACCAGCCAACGATTGCAGTTCTGCTGTTTATGCATATTAATTAAAAAGAAGTATTTCATTCATTCAGTGAGACACACTAAAATAGAAGACAACTTAAATTTTGTCCCTTGCCAACTAACATGGAATGCAAATGAAAAAGCACATATAAGAGTCTTAAGAACAAAGCAAGATAGACTAGAATATCTAGCTAACTCAGCATATAGTACTTCTGAGCTTTAACATACAAGAATATAATTAATTAGGCTGTCTTTAAAATCATCAATTCAAAAGTTAAACGAAGACAATAAAGGGATGAAATATTGCTACATTTTTTGAATTAAATAAAAAGGCAATTTGAATTTTAAATTTCAGATTTATGCACAGAACTTGCATGATGCAACTTAGGACACAGCATTCACTGTAAGTATTAGAAAATATGAATATCAGTTAGGTGGACATTACATTGGTTCATGTCTCTAAATGTACCTATCTCATGAGAAAATAAAAAACTCATTATGCTACTACTGAAGTATTACACTCATTTCACAAGTCATTCCAAACTCAGTAAGAGTTTAAAGCCCATACTTCCTACTTAACGTTTTATGTATGTGGTTTTGTTTCTTTTTAAAAGTGCTTGAGACAAACAGTGTTTGCTCAGTTCGCTTGCCAAAAATCAAAAATAAGATGATCTTTTTAATTTGAAATAAAAATAAGCCTAGATCAGATTAAGAAAATATTCATTATGCACCTAAGTGCATGGCTGCTTATGGACTGGACAGGTGCACTCTTTGCTGGGTTAAAAACTGGCTGGATGGCCAGGTCCAAAGAGTGGTAGTGAATGGAGTTAGATCCTGCTGGCAGCTGGTCACAGGGGGTGTTGGAGACAATCCTGTTTAATATCTTTATTGGTTGACCTGGACAAGGAGATTGAGTGCACTCTCAGTCAGTCTGCAGATGACACCAAGCTGGGTGTGAATGTTGATCTGCTGGAGGGTAGGAAGGCTCTGCAGAGGGACGTGGACTGGCTGGATTGATGGGCTGAGGCCAATTGTATGAGTTTCAACAAGGCCAAGTGCTGAGCCCTGCACCTGGGGGACAACAACGCCATGCAGTGCTACAGACTTGGGGCAGAGTGGCTGGAAAGTGGCTTTCTTCACTGAAAAGGTGGTCAGGCATTGGGACAGGCTGCCAGGGGAGCTGGAGGAGTCACCCTTCCTGGAAGTATTCAAAAGGCATGTG
The DNA here is from genome assembly GCA_013400415.1 of Scytalopus superciliaris. NCBI lineage: Eukaryota > Metazoa > Chordata > Aves > Passeriformes > Rhinocryptidae > Scytalopus > Scytalopus superciliaris. Next base: position 286,672 of record VXBX01005867.1, read on the forward strand.
GATACAGAACCTGGGGATGTGGTTAAATGGTGAGCATGGTGGTGCTGGGTAAATAGCTGGACTTGATCTTAGGACTTTTCCAACTTTAATGATTCTATGATTCTAAGTATTATATAGCAGAGGAAATCTGCTGAGAAAATGGTTTGTACAGAACATTTGAGAAATTTTTAGTAGACTCAGTAAAAACTAAGACATTTTCATTCCAAAAAGTCAACCAGTTTGTATATGCAAATGTACAATTATTAGTTTATCTTATTTCAAGGAGAACCATTAGTTATGTCTCAAGACCTGTCTCAGTTTATGGTCATGTTTATTTCTAAAAGGATTCTCTGTGTTCTTGCTCCCCCAAATGAAAAAAAGAAACAGCATTGTACTGCTTATCCAAGTGTGATAAAATATTTGCTTTCCATACGCATGGAAGCCACCCTCTTAATATTTCCACAACCTATCTCTGTCCTTTTTCCTCCATTGCTATTACAGCCACAGACAAGAAAGAATAAATACACCTACCAATTTTATATTTGGAATATTTTTGGGATCAGAATACCTATCCATACTGCTCTGGGATTCTGGCTTATACTTGTTCAAAAACATCCTCAAGATAATCAAAAGCACTGTCTATGCACAGTAGATTCTAACAGAGCAGTGCAGGCCAGAAAAAAAATGGATCAGTACCAGGTTAAGAGTAGGACTTGATGAACCTGAAGGTTGTTTCCAACCTAAATGATTCTATGATTCTATGAATTCAGTTTTATGTACATATTTACTTTGTACGCAACACAAATAGGGTTACTTACCAACCAACAAAGTTTCCAAATAGTCTCCTCCACAGATCCACACAACTCTGGATAGTCATGTGTGAGAACACATTCTCTGGATGTGCCTCCTCATGGACCTCGGGAGACATTGAAATGTAAATTTCTAGATTGCTTATACACCTGCCTGCATTGATGTTTGCACTCAGAACTGTACAGTTCTGCATTTGAAAAGGTATGGGTCTCCTCTTTTCATTTTCACAGAATTCAAGTTGAGTAACTTAAATTTACTTAATATAAACTTGCTCATTTAGAAAGTAATGTATTTTTCTATACATGGACACTCCACAGATTTTCGCTCTCCAGGAAAAAAAGCTTTTCCTATCTTATTCCGACAAGTGTATTTAATGGAATTTAAGGGTATTAGCATGTTCTTAACTATTTCAATGTCCACACATTAAACTCAGGCAAAATTTGCAAAATTTAGAAAGCCTGGTTTACTCCATTAATTGGAAAAAAGGAAAATTTACCTCTAGTTTAAATGCACATTTTGTCCTGCAACAACAGAATTCTCTTGAAAGAATGCTGCATACAGGAATACAGTCAAAACATTTTAGTAATTACATTGATAAGAAAAAAATTTCATTTAAGACTAAAAGACACAGAAATAATGGAGATTACAGAAACTCAAGGATACAATGAGAATGTATCAATATTAGGTATAAAGAAGGATGAAAATCACCCCACCTCTTCTTAATTTATAAAATCACCAATGGAAAAAAAAAAGTTTTCAAGAGGAGACTAATATATTAGGAAAATAAGTAACTGTGAAAATGAGCTTGGAACTCATCAGACAACACTGAGTAAAGCTTGATGTATGCACTACAACAAGAATAGCCATAGTTTGAAATAAGCCACTTGGTTTACAAAGAGAAATGTTGGTAAGAATGTCTAAGCTCTCCCTAATTCTGCATTTCAATGACTTCCAAAGTTCATGAGGAGGTGCATGCAGAAATCCAGAGTGGGGTTCTCTATAAAAGAACCCATACAAGGATGTCACTTCATTTTAACTGGAGAATTAAAAAAAATATTTCGCAATCTCATCCCTACATTAACATCTAAATTATATACGGTGTATTTGTTTTATTAGCATAACCAAAATACTGACACCTAAATCAATAGTTACTTATGTCATATTCGTAGACACATTGATTTTGCTGATCGCAGATCTAAAACATGTTAGATATATAAAGTGCCTTTGATATAATTTTAATTTAATTAGGTTAAGCAATTGCATATACCCATTTCTATATTTATAGAAGCAACCAAGTTTATCAGTTTCTCATGAATGAAATACAAATTTGTAATGTATTCAGCCAGAATATTCCCTGCATTTATTTCTTCCTTTATCTGTGTTACCCTCAGTTCTAATAAAGAACAGCATTTATTTTTGATTTGGGTTCCTCCAAGTATGCTAAATCAGTACACTGGTTTCCTTATGCAGTAATATGGTGACAACACTTTCAAATAAATAGCTGAAACTACTATACAATTCATTTTTCATGTGCCAATTTGAATTCACAAATGATTTTTCCCAATCTAAAGAAGTGGAACCAAGTGCAGTAATTTAAATCAGCTTATTTCCCTGCAATGCCAGATTACATTTGCAAGACTCTAAGCGCAGTTGAGTTCAATTATGCCTTTATAGACTATTAAAGTTTCCATTTAATGGTCAGAACAATTCCTCCAATAAAAACAAGGATAAGAAAAAAAAAAATAGGTCAATTTAATGATGCCAGATACTGTTTTGCAGTTTAAAGTGGAGTGCACGTGGCTACAGAATTGTATTTCTATTACAGTAAAGTAAATATTAGGTAACAGAACACCATTGAAAAACTGGCTTTATAAAAGGATCACCACAGAAACGCATATCAGAACGTTTCAATTTATAAAACTTAAACCTGAAAGGATTGCTTAGATTTAGACTGACCTCATTAGATTTTACTCTTTTACCTCTGCCTGGAACCCATTAACTTAGGTTTCATTTAATTTATCATCTAAGAAAACATACAATTTGGGCTTAAATGACACTGTAAGATGAAAACCACACTACTTTTCTCAGTAATTTGCTCAAAGACTGATTGCATTTATTATTAAAGTTGTCTGCTCCATTTCTAATATTTCTATCTTCAATTCCTAACATTTCTTTCTTCATATACTGTTTTCAGCTGACTGTCCTTTAATATTATACAGGAAGATACTTTTACAAAGTAATTAAGTACTGCTTGATCTAAGATCACACCAAGATCCAAATCCCACAGTACAAATATTTTCCAGGCCCTAGGCCCTATTTGTGCTAATGATCGTACTTTCAAACTTTTTCTCCATCCCTACGTAAAAAAAACTAAGACTAGAATCAAAAACTGTATTCCCATATTAGACTTCTCATAGAAGATAGGCCAAGACCACCACTTCTCTACAGTCTGAAAAATAAGGGTAACAAATCCCCAGTGTTTCTTATTTCTCCTTCATTTCAGGAAGAAGTCTACTCTCAGAGCAGAAATGCCATAGGCAAAAATGGATTCAATATGTAAAACATAATAAAACCAAACCAGCCAGTTAGATGGTTTATGAACGACTGCATTACATATTTCAGAATAACATGTTGGTGACTGCAGATGCTTTGTGTAAGTTGAGAGATTTTCAATCACTTCACAGTTTCAAGTCATTCTTCTCAAAGCATTTTTAAATACATACATATTTAAACAAAATGCCCATTGACCTGCATCTTACAGCACAGAGCATAACTAGAAAGCACTTTGTTTTCTAAACAGTCTGTCAGTCTATACTAGTCCTTAGTTCTAAGGAGAGCTATTTCCTGACCATTTGCTGTATTTAAATAATCAGACAAAAACTGGAACAGTTCCTCTTAAGAAACAGGAGTTTCCTGGGATCATAGAAGTTTCGGGAGATAATATGAAGTTGAGAGGTGATGTCTGATATTCACAGAATGGTTGAGGCTGGAAGGGCTCTCTGGAGATAATTTTGTCTGATTCCCCTGCTCAAGCAGGGCCACCTAGACATGCCCGAACTGCTTTTGAATACCTCCAGGGGGGGAGACAATAACATCTCTGGGCAACTTATGCCAGTGCTCAGTCACCCTTGCAGTGAAAAAGTATTTCTTGATGTTCAGAAGGAACCTTCTGTGTTTCTGTTTGTGCCCACTGCCTCTGGTCCTGTCACAGGGTACCAGTGCAAAGAGCCCAGCTTCTTCAGGTATTTGCATATGTTGATAACATCCTTTCCAAGCCTCTCTTCTACAGGGGTCTTTTGAACAGTCTCAGCCTTCTCAACCTTTCCTCATAGGAGAAATGCTCCAGTCCCTTAATCCTCTTTATGACCCTTCCTTGTACACTCCTGTTATGAGGAGCCCAGAACTGGATACAGTGCTACAGGTGGAGTACAAGGGAGGAATCACCTTCGTACTGCTGGCAGTATCCTGTCTAATGCAGCCTGGGATGCTTTGCTTCAGGGGAACATTGTTGGCTTATGTTCAACTTGGGGACCACCAGGACCCTCATGTGCTCTTCTGCAGAAGCAGGTTTTCAGCTGGATGGCCCCCAGCATATGTTGGTGCATGGAACATTATGGAGTACACCTACAACATGGAACCTAAGACTTTCCTGCAGCAAGGCTTGCATTTCAATACACTACAGAAGAATATTTGCTAAGTAATTGTGATAAGGACTACAAAAATATTTGGTCCTCATCTTTCAGTCAATCAATTCATAAAGTGCAGGATATGACTCACTAAATTAGTTTTTGACAAATGCTGAATTATCCCTTAAGCAGCCTCTTCCTTCACATTAGAGGACAGAGGGAGGATTCAGTTTAAGAGCAATTCCACAGACAGTAAGAAATATACCAAAAACTTTTCATAATATGACTCTTTTTAATTCTTTTATTAATATGATGTTACAGCACCTGCCTTGAAAGTAAAGAGGAAAGAAAAAGCTGAGATATACATATCCACACAGGTTTCCAACAAAAGCAGTAATTAATAATTTGAAAAATTAGCAAAGAGAACAATACAACATAATGACAATTTAGTGGAACAAACAAATACAGTTTTTGCATGGGCCCACTTTGCTATTTAGTAATCATCTCCTCAGTAGATAGAAAGCTCATATAAGCGCACTTTCCTATACCTGGCCATGAGAATCTGATACAGACACAGCAAGAAAACTCACAGCAGCTACTATAGAAGATTTCTTCTCATCCCTAATGTGCTTGAAGCAGAGATGACAACATAGGCAAGGAGATCCTTAACATAACTCTACATTTCATTTCAATCTATTTTAGATCAATCAAACTAATATTTAGCTTGAGTCAGTAACTAGCTAAGTTCTTCCTGTCTCAAGTGAACTAAATATTATTGTTAAGCATTAGTTGCTTCCAACAAGAAAATAACATTCCTATTGGCAAATTGTTTTTAAAAGGGAGGGATTTTAAAATATGTGGGAAGTAAAACACTAAATTAAAAAGTGTCCTAAAATGTCAAACATATGTTTAAAAATACATGGGGAACAGGGAAACTGAGTCTGCCCATAAAATTATTAATACAACTCAATACTTTGAAAATAAAATCTCTACAAGAAATTCATATAAATTAAAACCGGGTTTATATCAAAGTCATCAATTTCATGAGACCAGGTTAGCGACAGTTCTAAATCAAAATTTTAATTTAATCACATAAAAACTGCCAATACTGTTGGTAGAAGACCAATCCAATGGGAAAAAACAACCAAACAAACAAACAAACAAAACCAAAAAACCCTCCAACTCAGGTATTGGTTGTTACCAAAATAAACTTTGAGATATTTTGATAGACAAAACAAGTTTTTCTACACAGCTGGTAGCCTATAAAATCACTGAAAATCACTCTAACAGGCAGGCTAACATAATCAAAGTCGTAATTCCTACTGCAGTCTCTTATAGAGTTATTAGAGTTATTTAATTAGCCTCAGAGTTATTAAGATTTCTATTTGTGTTTGTGATGCAGTTTGTTCTTATTTGGCTGAAACTGCTCCTTAAACCACACCTTAAATGATCCTTTATATTTCTTCTAGCCAAGGGTTCATATCTGAGGCAGAGTGGAAATACAGAGATATGCATCTTCCTTAAAATCACAGAATCATAGAATGGTTTGGGTCGGAAAGGTCATCTAGTCCACCCCCGCAGCAATGAGCAGGGACGCCTTCCACTAGAACAGGTTGCTCAGAGTCCCATCCAGTCTGACCTTGAGCACTTCCAGGGATGGAGCATCCACAACTTCTCTGGGCAACCTATTCCAGTGTTTCATCATCCTCATGGTAAAAACCCAGTCTGAATCTACCTCTACCCTTCTTTAGCTGTACCCATTACCCCCTGTCCTAGCTCAACAGGTGAAAAAGTTTGTCCTCATCTTTCTTATAAGACCCTTTTAAGTATTGAAAGTTCACAATAAAGTCTACCCAGGGCCTTCTCTTCTCCAGATTAAACAACCCAAATATCCTTTACGCAAATGTATCTGTATAGAAATTACTGTGTAACATTACATGGTCAGCATGCATCTACCACAACTAGCAATGAGTTACTAAAAATGTAGCAAGGGCAACATGTGAAATTTCACAGACAGCTAAAAGCAAACTATACTCTTCCGGACAGTAGCGTGAAAATCTTAATGTTTGGATGGAAGGAGATTGAGAACATCAAAATGAACCGTTATGACAGGATGGTCCTCAAAAAGAATTCTCAAAACGCTGCCAAAATACTGTTAAATCTTTAGAACACATAAATAGTGTTAATTCAGCGGTTTTTTTCCTGTTGCAATACTTTTTAGAAAAATATAATACCTGTAATACTTCATAAATTCAGTGAATTAATGTGAAGACCTACTAGACATACCACTCCTAAAGAGCGAGTTTGAAATAAAAGTGGGATTTCTTTTTTGCCTTTGTTAAAATACTTATACTTGCAGAAAAAACACATTCAAATCTCATTACACAAAACTTACTCTGATTTTTGGTAAAACCCGACGAATTGTTTCAGCAGGATTCTGTCGCATCAGAACTGGAAGATTTGCCACCACACTTGTTCCCTGGATATCCTGACCAGAACTTTAAAAAACAAATAGATAAAATATATTACTCTGTATGAGGATTAATAAATCACAGCTTTCATATAAAATAACCAAACAACAAGAAAAAACCTACACTACTCAGGTTTCTCATGCACGTAAAGAGAGGAATTCTTTTTCTACACAATACCTAGTAGAAGACTACATTAAAAAATACCAACCATAAAAGCTATTATATATAATTTCTCACATGGTTTAGTATAGCTTTGGAGAAAAATATAACACTTTTGAAAGATCTTTTCTAACTGGATGATCAAGGCAGTGGTTTTGTGGAAGCTTTTGTATTATAACAATGCAAGGGGTAAACCACAGGGAGGGTACAAATAAAAGATACGCATGAAAGCTACACACAACGTACAACATTTTAACAGAAATCTTTTTCTATGGAAAACAGCCAGATGTATAATCAGATGCATACTGACAAACATGATTAAAGGATGAAAAACTTGGTTAGATTACAGATCTTGCACCTTTCTCCTCATCCTGTCTTTCTCAATGGTATCCCACAACTGAAAAAGGATTAAAAACAAAAGGCAGGATGGGAAGGAAATGGTAGGCAGCAAGGAAGAAAAAGCAAGAGCTAAAAAAAATTACTCAAGTAGATAAACTTCTAGAACAGAATCAGAAACAGAAAGGACCTGGATGTAAAAATTAAAAATAAAATCAAACATCAACACATCCTTTTCCTTTTTATTTTTCCTTAGTGAAACATGAGCTCAAGAAGTGGACTAGATACATAAATTGGTCACAGGATAAGGGATTTGCACAACCACCTTCCAGTTTTGTTCTGCCTCTGAAGTATATTAGGGAATTCACAGTTAAGTTGTAAAGTCTTTCTGAAGTATTTAGAGCTGAAAAGATCTTTTACACCTTCCATTAATGTTCTACATCATTCTCAACACTCAAGTCTTTCAAAAGCTCAAATGAAATTATAGGTACAGTCAACCAGGCCAATTTAGAGCTATTTTGTTAAATGTATATAAATATGATTTTAAAAATTAGGATATGTTTGTATTATAAGCCAGAAACAAAAGTAAATCTTTGTGTAAAACCTACAGAGACTAAAATACCCCAACAGTAACACTGTAATATCCTACTAGGAAGATTTTTTTTCCTTTGCATTCCATAATTTCAAATAGCAATTAGGTATCATCAACATTAACTTAGTTGTGTCTAGCAAACTTCAACTTCGGTGTAAAATTTTTTGAAAGAAAGTATTCTTTACTATCTTTGCAAAGATAATTTTCCATGTTGCAAGGCAGCACCTTCTGGAAGACCAAGAAGAGGCTGAAGGCAGGAATTCAAATCCTCTTTGCAAGGGGGAGAGTCACACACCCTCCGGTTCACTTATGTTTTACGTTTCCATTCTGCAAACAGGTGTGATTACCTAACTCACCAATTACAAACTATCACTCTGTATATGGGCCCTAACATGAGAAAACCTCTGCCCCAACAAAATCTTTACCCTCCAGAAAGAGTAAATCTTGCTATGGCAGATATGTCTCTTTTTTTTTCTTCTTTTTTTTCCTACAGAATAACAGAGTGCCTGTAATCTGAAAGTATGTGACTAAAGCATATATGATGGAATTAACCTAATCTTAGATTGTGCATGTCTGCCTCTAAGATAAACATCCCTTATAATCAATGGAGATAAATAAGGTTCAATAAAAACAATTTATCTCAGCCTAAATAGATGAGATGGACAGTGTCCCTGCAGTGCTTGTTTCCCTTTATCACTTATAAAGGCAGACACATAAACTCTCTCTCCTGTGTGTAGCTGTGCTGTTAAGTAAATATTGGCTCCTGCCCACAGACACACATGACAAGCCTTAGTCTTACAGGAGCTCATGTTTATGCTCAGATTTACCACTGCAAGTAGTTCCACTGATTTCTCACACAGTAATGTATTAGAATCATAGAATATCTCTCACTGGAGAAGGCTCATTAGGATCAAGTCCAACACCCTGTACCTCACAGGATCACATAAAACTAAACAATATGACTAAAAGCATCCTCAAGACACTGCTTGAACTCTGACAGGCTTGGTGCGGTGACCACTCCTCCACCCTGAGGAGCCTTTTCCAGTGACTGACTATCCTCTCAGTGAAGAAGCTTTTCCTAATGTCCAAACTGAACTGAAATTAACATCTTTAGAAATGCTCATGTGATTATAGCAGCTAACTATTATAATTAATTTGGGACAAAATAAAACATTACTACTTCCCAGAGCAATCAAGAAGAACCAGAGAATATTCTGAGTTGGAAGGGATTCACAAGGATCATCAAGTCCAATTCTTAAGTGAATGGCTCATATGGGGATCAAACCTGCAACTTTGGCATTATTAACATCATGCTCTATCCAACTGAACTCATCTCAGGGTCAAATCCACTACAGACATAGTAAAAGCAATAACTGTTCTAAAAAAGTGCTACACACCATGAATGCCAGGAACCAGGATTTTTATTTTCTTTTCTCATGGATCATATGCACCTTAAATATTAGATAGATAAGAAAGCAAATAGAAGACTTATCCTAAATTCTAAAATGGGTAACAAGTGAGCAGAAAGCTGTGAATGTTGTACTGAGGTTATCACACTTTGCTGTCATCAAGGCTGCAACATTCTGACCCACTGAACAAAATATGGAAATAATTCCCAAAGCAGAAACTTTACCTTTGTTGTGCCTATATATTTACAACCATAAAGAGCAAACAAAAACAGCTGGGGATGAAGCTCAACACAGATGGGAAAAGGATTACACTGAAATTGAGAATATCAGAGTATAGTAATAAAAATATTAATTAAAAATCCTCAACTGGCTGAAAACAAGACAAATTTCAGATACATAATTGCAAGGGGAAGTGAGAAAGGCTTGATAGAGCATAAAAACAATCACCATTTCTTGTATTCTTGAATATGAGTTGTCTTTTCTCTTTGCATATACCATACTTTAGGAATACAGAAAATCGCTAATCCAGCACTATAGTTTTTTAATATCTTGTGTATTCCAACAGAAAATGCATCAGTACTTTTTCAGTGCTTTAATCCTCTGTTAAGACTACCTAGTTATGTAAAATTAAGTTGATGTGATTTTCTCGTTAGTTACGATACACACCCCTCTATATTTTTTACTGTTGTCTGTAAACATTGACAAGTTTTGATAGGACAAAACTACACCAAAGCCCTTTTTAATACCATTCAAAACCATCAAGAATGGATGAGAGTTTAGATTTTCAGACTGATTTTAATATTAGCATCCCTGCAATCTTAATTGATAAATATGTATGAGCGCTCTCAATCGAAAAATGTCTCCCAGTAAAGTCTAAACTCAGTGAAAGGACAATATTCTGTCAACTACTGAAAATGAACTTAAATTAATGATTAAAAACAGATATACTTACAACTCACAACATTTTTGCATTATTGAAAGTCATTTTATTAACTAATTTAAAGCCATGAATTTTGAAGTCTTCCATGTTTATGGAAGATTTCTCTGAGTATCTACATGCTAATTCCAATGAAGCTTTAAAGCAGAACTGAGAAATCCAGAGCACCCAGAGAGGAAAAGAGTCACAGGGTGGATGAGGCTCACAACTTCTTACAATACAACTTGCAAGGAATGCATACCTTTGTGTTATCCAGTAAATACACAAAAGTTCAAGGTAACTTTGAGAAGCTATTTAATTGAAAATTTTATTCATTTTGTGTCAAGATGGAAGAAATCTTAACTGCTAAAAAATGCAACCAAAATTCTACCTTTATCCATCAGAATGTAAAGAAAAGGGAAGTGTTTCCCTTTAAACCAGAAATTCTTAGTATCTGGCTTGCTGCCAATTAAGAATGTGAAGCAGGAGGCATTTCAACACCTACACAGTCTGTAATTTTCCAACTGCAGAAGATTTTTCCTCTATTTCTACCAAAAGAGCTGCACCATAGATTTTCTTTAAATATTAAAGACTTCAGAATTATAGTGAATTAGTGCTAGATGCTCAGATGTAGACATTTTGTACTAATAAATTAAAACAAATGCTGTCTTTTCTTCAAAGTCACAGTAAGCTCACTGTAATGAAAGTGCCATTCTTTTATTAACAGTGCTAACTATAGAAGAACACAACAGAGCCCTATACTTAGAAGCAATTTAGCTCAACCTCTTTTGTGCTAGCAAAATCCACATACCTCACATCATTTAAATATAAAATTTCAGGACTCATCTTCTGAGTTCATCCTACAGGAGATCCCAGTGACTTTCAATGCTGGGAATCCTCAAGCAGAGAAGAAAGCTCTCATGCCTGAACATTTCTGTCCTAATACCTACTGCCAGTGTGACAGCAGGTGGTACCCAGGCTGATCCGCTGACCCACTGAAAACCACTCCTCAAACACTTCTCAAGCACAACCATAGCACTAAATCTTCTCCCTCTAGCCTCTGCATTTGGTTTTATTTGCTTCTTCTACCTTCATAAAATGAAATCCACATAATATTTGGGGCTGCCTTGAGTCCGAAGCAAATCCTCTCAGAAACCATTTACCAAAATATGCCTGGGAGTGGTCAGCCTGGATTTGAGAAGGGGAAATCATACCTGACCACCCAAATTTACAGCCTTTTACAACATGATGACTGGCTGAGATGATAGAAGTTGTTTACGTTACTTTAGCAAGGCTTTTGACATTGTCTGCCATTATGCTCCCATAAATAAACTGATGAAGTACAAGCTAGACAAATGGAAAGTGATGTGGACTGCAAACTGAGTGAACTACTGAGGCTAATGGGCTGTGGTGAGTGGCAAGGAAGCCAGCCACAGGTGGTTTACCTCACAGGTCTACTGGGGGTAATAGTTTAATGTTTTCATTAATGACCTGGATGATGGGACAGAGCACACCCTCAGTTAGGATGCAGATGACACAAAACCAGAAGGAGCACTTGACAGACCAGATGACTGTGCTGATTCAACAAGCTGGAGAAACAAGCCAACAGGGATATTATGCAGGAAATGCAAGTTCTGTAGCCGAGGAGGAATACCCCTGTGCACCAGGAGAGGTTCTGGAGGCAAGCCAACTGGAAAGTAGTTTGGCAGGAAAGGACCTGGAGGTCCCAGTGGACACAAAGCCGACCAGAAGCCAACAATGCGGTCTTGCAGCAAAGGTAGCTGACAGCATCCTGAGCTGCACTCAAAAGTGCATCAGCAGCAGCTCCAGGGAGGCGATTATCCTTCACTGTTGAACACAAGAATCTCATAGACAGGTGGCAGTGAGTCCATTGAAAGGCTACTAAAATGATTAAGGGATTACAGCATCTAATATTTGAGCAGAAGTTTACATAACAGGAATTTTTAATCTCGAGAAGAGAAAGTTTGGGGACTTTATTTAATATGTATAAAACCTGATGTGAGACAGTAAAGGAGAGAGGCAGATTCCTCACAATGGTAGCCAGTGACAGGTCAAGAAGCAATGGAAACAAGTTCAATACACAGGCAGTTCCACTTAAACTTTTAAAAAAATAATTCTATGTCAGTATTCAAATATTGGAATGAGCTGCCCACACAGGCAGTACAGTGTCCAGCCACAGGATTCAAAATCCTGAGTTCAGGATAAGGCTCTGAATATATTGCTCTAATTGATACGACATTCAGTAGGGTGGTGGACTAGACGATCTTCAGAGGTCCCTTCCCACAACAACGTTCAAGATACGTGTTTCCAATTTTGCAAACTTTCATCAAGCTTAGGGAAGACAGTAAGATTTCTTAGATTAAATTTTAAAGCATTTTTAAAAACATATTATACAAAATAAGAACAAAGACAGTTTCAAAAAGTCCTTGGGTACTCAATTAGAAACATTTATATCTGGCAATGGATGGAAGGACTACAGCTCCTTCTACAGCATGAAGAAAGATTAGTCACTGAATGCTCCCCAAGACACTATTACCACAGAAGAGCTTGAAAAAGAGAAGAAAGATTTCCATCCCTCTCTCCTTCACTTGCACTAGCCTGCAAAACATGATGACAAGACTATAATACAGTATTGTAAAGAAGACAGAGGTACAATGTTTACCCAAGCTCTAACTAAAGCCCTGTTTGTGAACAGACTTTAACACTCTGGCTAACTGTAACAGTTCAGCAAATATGGTTTTTAAATAGCCATTGGTGAATCAACCACTGAAGTCCACGCTTTCTGTAACTTAAGTTTTACAGACCTAGAAGTTCTGATGGATGGCTGCAGGGAATTACTACAGTGTTAACACCCCGTAAGTGACATTATTTTCAGTGCAAGATTCCAAAATGCTCTCTGTTGGTCTAAACCTGCATTTGTTGCAAACAGAAGCAAAAATTTACCAACTTCCACAAGTGAGGGATTAGAATAGCAAGATTAAAAAAACTCATAAAGTGTCCAGCAATTAATTGGGTAGTAGGAGGACAAAATACATGAAGAACATAGAAACTTGAAAAAGGGTGTCTGGAGGTTGCAGACACATTCCTAACTCATCTGGACAATGTTCTGAGCAACCTGATCTAACACCAAGTTACAGCAGACTTGGAAGTTGGCCCTGCTTTAAGCACGGCATTGGACCAAATGACTTCCAAGAGTCCCCCAACCACCTAGACCATACTGTGACTGGGATCGTAAATCCTAGACTTAATTTCCTATTTGTGTAAAAGCTCAGTACCTGACAGGATTCAGCCTATGCAGAATGATTCAATTTCAAGTGTCCTTCCAGGATTTCTGTTCTCCTGTACAATCTACTGTTGCCAAGGCAAACTAGAAATCCAGATAAATATTTCTGTCAATAGGATCAAAGTGTGAGGCCCATAAGTCTTCCTTTGAGAATGCCCTTTATTTTATTTTGAAGATTTTTACACAGTAATCTTTCCTATGCAGGTGAGTAGACACAGAGTTAAAATTTATTACATTGCTTCCTAGATACTGCTCTTGCAAAGTGAGAATTAACACTTTTCCAAGAGTGGGATTTTTTATTTTTGTCTTTGTTTGGATAACTTAAGGTTTTTAGTACCAAAAAGGGGAAAAATCTAGAAAGTAGAAAAATGTCTTGAAATCACAAATATTGATGTGTCATTTTAAGACTGGTTTTTATTTTATTTTAAGGTGAATACTCCTTTGATAAAATACAACCTGCTATTTTCTGTAAAAGTACATTCCTTTTTTTAGACTGGTGTGAAGCAGTAGCTTTCCTTATATTTCATTTTATGTATGCTTACATTTCAATTATCCTTCTTTAAACATAAATTATATAAGAGGAGTGTCCAAACACTCTATCTATTTGATATTTACTGTAGTAAGTATATCATAAACAGAGCCAGTCCCATGGAAAGATCTGCCACATTGTTAAAATAATTTCCTTTAAGAGCCTCAGTTGAATACAGACAAAGAATTGTGAACTGTACATGCTGCACTTTCTTGATTGTCAGAAAATCTTTTGAAGACCACAGTTAGCTGGACACCACCACCCTTATCAACCTCAAAACTAATTTAAATTCTCCTTTTTCTCTATGTACTAATGTGATATGATATTTATGCATGCAACACTTTATATATATGAAATTCACAGAAATTCTAGAATAGGGATATAAACCAGTCTAAGTTCAAAATTGTGATGGGGCCAAAGAAGCAGTAGGCAGCTGTCTTTTAGCTTTTTCCTCCTTTCCTCTCTTCCTTTTTCACCTGCCTAACCAGAGCAAAAAACAAGAAGAAACTTTATTTTTAGACTTCTGTAACTTTGCTGAAAATAAGATAAAATTAATTTGAAAATGCACCACCATATTAATATAAATTTTCAAGAAGGCAGAAATCCTAACAGTATCATAGATTGAACATCTCCTTGCAGTTGACATTGTAACCCTTTTCTAGTAAAATCCAATTTTCAAAACCCTTTTCTCATCCTGATCTTCTACTTAAGACATAGATGCCCATGGTCATTTTACAGCACATCTGAATAACGTTTACACAGTCTACATACTAAAAAAGAAGAAACTAATTTCATTTTAGTACCGATCTGAACACGCAGCACAACACAAGAAGTTTCTAGTGCAATTAAAGAATAAAACTCCCAAATTTAGCTGCACAATAGTTTTTTATTCATAGTAACTTTTGGTCAACTGAAGTTTCTTATTTCTGTTTGCTTGCTCCACATCTGTCAAAGAGAGAAAGGAGAATGTCTAATTCATAGAGATACTCCTTTCTGTTCCTGAGCAAAAACAAAAGTGATGTAATGACACAATAATTTCATTCTTCCTAATATCATCAGTTTCTGTGAGTTTATACCCTAACTATTCTGAGTAAACATTAAGCTTTTCTCCCTTGAATTTTAAAAAAAGTTTCAAGAATATAAAAAGTGCCTCAAAGGAATGCATTTTTCATCAACATATCAACGTTATGATCTCCTAGAAGACAAATGTTTCCTCTTCCTTAGAGACCTATAACACATATTGCATTTTGTATCAAGATCAACTTTTCATTCCAAGATCAAGATAACACAATTTCCCATTCCCAGGCGGTACAGCAAAAATGAGCTAGGAGTTGGGATTATTCTTTATTTTGTCAGTCCTCATTCACTGACCCAGAATTTATAATTTCCACATTCAACATTTGTCATTTCACAGAATGCATTATGTGATACAAGAAGTCTTCTGAAAAAGTACAAGGCCTGCAGTTTTCCTACACTGAAACTAAAAGAAAAAAAATCACAGATGCTAACCAAATTCTAGAAGGGCAAATTAATCTGTTGACCTAAATTTCTTTTATAGTTTAAATTAGACACAGGATCTCTTTTTATTCTCCAGTCTTATTTTTTCTACTGGTATATTTCATGTGAACAGTTAGGTATTTGTGACATCAGAGAGATTAAAACTATAAATGACCTAGTAAGTAGTAAAATGTACTTAAGAGTCTTCAGCTTGTGGGTCTTACACATGTGGGGTGTTTTAAACAGTAGATTCAAAGGCTACCACTTTATTAGTATCTGTTTGGCTTTCTATCACACCTCTCATCCTCTCTAACTATAACATACTCCATCTTGTATCAATTCCATATTTTTTTCTTAGTAACTCTAATCTAGTAATTGTGGAAGCTGATGAGAATTTCTCAAAAATATTTAAAGTTTCTTGAACCAGAAAGCCATAGCTCTATATTTCAATCTCTCCTTTAGTAAACTGACTCACAGGTCTAAAAAATTGACTATTTTTTTCAAAATTTACAGACAGCTCTAACAGAAGCTATCACTTCCCGTCACCTCAACCCTTGCTATGAGTCTACTCAATAATTTTAAAACAAATTACGCTACACTAACTCCATTAGGAATTCCTCTACACACCATTAAGAAAAGGACATTAAATGTTAGGAAAGCAACTGTTACTCATCTTTCTGCCTATATCTGGTTCCCTTCATAAAAAATACTTTTCTATATAAGCAAGAGCTTGTTTTATTTTGAAGACCATGGTAAAAGACTGAAATAATCATATCCTTATAAGAATTAGAGTACAAGTAGAACTTTTTATCTGTATTTAAAAAAATTCATATTTTTCAAATAAGCTTATAAGTTCCATAACAACAAGACCTAACTTGCTGCATCAAACAGTAAAACCCAGAAAAATGGTAAATAAAACATAGTTTGTACATGAGTTGACCAGCCCTTTACAAAATCACACAAACGATCAAAAGAAAATGCAAATTTAAAAGACCCATACAGACATCTTAAATAACAGAGTACAGAATGAACGTACAGTGTATGAATACAGTGAATGAATGAAAAGCCATGAGGAAAATAAATATAAAAAGGGTAAAGAGATCAAACCCAAGGGTTTGAAGCTTTTTCCCTCATATGTAAGAGAAACGTATCTAGATATCTTAGATACTGTATATAGATATACCTATATATCTAGATATTGCAAGTATATAGATACCATATCTAATAAGTTAAGCTTATATTCCAATTTGAAAAGTATAGGAGTAAAATTGTGAGCACTGAAAAATGTATCTGAAATTTTAGAAACTCTTCTGAAGCTTTAGCTGTAGAAGCAGCTTTATTCCCAACCAAGGAAATCTAACTGTGGGCTCAGAATTACTTCAAACACATAATATTAACTTTCTATCAAATTACTGCTGTCATACTCAAGGGGTCTGGTGACTCGAAAGAAAAAAATAATTAGAAAATGAACACGAAACTGTGAACTCACATGAGCTAGCTTTTAGACAAATCAGAAGTGGAAAGCCTTGGTGGCTCACCTTCTATTCATTACTCAAGTAGTATTCATAGTAGTAGTATTCACATTTTCAAGTAGCATTGGACATCTACTTGAGCGTGATGCAGTTACATGCAGCAGTACGATGCCAAACAGCTAACTCTAGTGCTGCTTTCTCATCCATTTGAAGCAATGACAGATCAAAGGCAGCTTTCTGAGGTAAACATGTAAATAACTAAAAACTGCTTCAATTTCAAGCTGCTGCTGATTCATGTTCTGTCAAACAAAGACGTGCTTTACTTGATTCATGTTCATGTTGGGAATTAGGATGAAATTCAGCTACATAATTAAAATGAAGAAAGAGCCAGTAATGTCTCTTAAAAATACTTGAGATTTGTTCCACATAGCTTGGAGTGGACAGACAATCAAACCAGATAGTACAATTAACATAATACACAAACTGATGTGGTGACACAGTCTTTCAGATTTCCAGCAATCTGGCAGAATAATTTCAAACAATAGATAAAAATGAGCATTATATATACAGATAATTAATCCGCGTTTGCTTTCATGTTAAAATCATGACGAGTGCACCATTAGAATCCTCCTGCCTACCTGTGCTGGTTTGGGCTGGTAGAGTTAAATTTCTTCACAGTGACTGGTATGGGGCTGTGTTTTGGATTTGTGCTGAACACAGGGTTGATAATACAGAGGTGTTTTTGTTATTGCTGAGTGCTTAAACAGAGGAAGGTCTTTTCTGCTTTTCATACTGCCGTGCTGGTGAGGAGACTGGGCATGCATGGGAGGATGGGAGGAGACACAGCCAGGACATTAACCCGAACTGACCAAAGGGATGTTCCAGCATATAATGTCCTGTTCAGTATATGAAGTGGGAGGAAGAAGGAGGAAGGAGGGGACTTTTGGAGAGATGGCGTTTGTCTGCCCAAGTATCCCTGTGATGGGGCCCTGCTCTCCTGGAGAGGGCTGAACACTCGCCTGCCCATGGGAAACAGTGAATTAACTCCCTGATTTTCTTTGCTTGTGTGTGTGGCTTTTGCTTTCCCTATTAAATTGTCTTTTTCTCAGCCCACATGTTTTATGGCTTTTACCCTTCCTATTCTCTCCCAGATCCCACTAGTGGGGGAATGAGCAAGCGGCTCCGTAGGGCTTGGCTGCTGGTTGGGCTTCAACCACAACATTACTCAATTACGTTTAAGTAATTATAATCCTAATAACATTCCCTACCTTCAGAATCACTACAATAATCTTAAATAGCCTTTTGTTAGGCTATTTTTTCCTCATACTCGTATTTTAACTTATTTCGAAAGGTACAATTATCCCAAAAAGAGTCTGACGTTCTGCAATGGAAAGAATAAATAAAAGCATTTACCAGTAATTCCACCTACATTTACTAAAATTAGTACAGAATCATCTCTGGAAGAAAAGAATATCTCTTTCCTTTGAATGCATGTCAGGTATGCTCATATCATCCTTCACAGCACATATTCAGCATTAACCACCAGAATATCTGGCTTATCTATTTACTATGTTAATATCAATATCATTCTGTTGAAGAAAAAGTTACATAGAAAAAGAAAACAAAAGAAAAATTACAGTAAGAGGCAACCACTGATACAATACCATTTGCACACCATTCCTCCCCTCCTCCTCTCCATGGTTTATTGCTAAAAAAGAATAGAATTATCTGATCGCTAAAAGGTGTGGAACAGCAAATTTTTAGTATAAATCCATGGCGGAATATTAGCACAACATATTATTTTCATGAACAATACTTTTATTAGGTATCTGATGAGGGATCCATGCAAGTGGATATCTATTGGTAGAATACAGCTTGTACACAGCACACAGTGCTTAAGATATCAATGTTATTCTAGTACATAAAGAACTCCAAAGTTCTATACAAGTACCATAGACCAACACAGTCTTCACAGTCATACAAACCATCTCAAGTGGTATCCAATGTGTAGTGTCCTGAAGATAACGAACTTAAGGCAAACCCTCAGTCACAGGGATAAGGGTAAAGAAAAGGAAAATAAGATCTAAAGGAAGGAATAGCATTTGGGGAAAAATCAGTCATTTGTATTGTGGACTCAAAAAGTGAGAGCAAAAGAATTAAAAAGAAAAAACACCTAGTACTCACCTCCTTAATAAAAAAGCAGGTAAAGCAAGTCACGAACATCTCAAATGACCTATGAAGTACTAAAATGTACTTAGAATCTTTTTTAACTCATGGGTCTTAGCGGAGTGGAGCATTGTACACAACAGATCCAAAAGATGCCACGTTCCAGTTGTTCATTCAAAAAGACCAAAAACACATTCTTCATTTAATCAGGAAGTAAGATGAGGCACTTTAAAAGTATTCAGTAATACCTTCAGAATTGCCAATAAATATGTAAGATACAAAGAACTGGATGTTAATTTTATTATCTATATACTCTCTAACACATAATTTTCAATAGGTGGGATGGTTCAAGTGATTAAAGCACAAGTGTATGTATCTATCCTTAGAGTTGATTTTTCCATACCAGTATGCACCTAATAATTTACTACAAACTCATGGTGCAAGTAGTTTCTTTGTGTATAATACAAAAAGTATGTAAGGTGCAAAAGAAGTTACAAGTAACCCTCAAAATACACCTACAGCTGGCTTTACATGGTGATAAAAATAAGAGGAAATAGACATACTCTTGAGTTAAAACCTGCAGTAAAAAAGCAGGTTAATTTTAAGTATTCATAATTCTTTTCTCCACTGATTTAGTGGTTAGCACTTGATGCAGTTGCAAAAACCAAAAATAAACTCAAATCTTGCCCTGAAGACTATAATTTAACTTCTAGTTCCCAAAATGGCAGAAAAATAGGTATCCTAATCCTGAGCTTTGAAATTAAATTGCATAAAAGAGATTAACTGTTTATAACAGAAGAATTCTGGTGCAAGCAGCAATGAGGCAGTGACTCATGTTTTGCTATTTAATATGGACATAAATCCTCCCCCTCAAAAAGCTCAGTTACAATTTCAGCAGTGAAAATGGCATCTTTTCTGTTCCTCCCTTTAAAGACAGCATTTTTATCTCCAAGGCTGTACAACAATATAAGTAATATTACCATGTAAATAAGCACATTAAAGCAGATACTTTTCACATTTCTCTTTTACATATGTTTATTCTGTCAGAGACTATACAATCTATTTGTATTTATAAACAAACACAGTTATCATGTTTAAAGCATTTTCTTACTTATCCCTAGTCCAGCCTTCTCAATATACTCTTGGTAACAGAAGTTACCAAGCAATTTCACTAGAGAGGAGAAAAGAAAAACAGAATATATACTACTTTGGAAAGTCAGACCACAACCTGGTCAGCTGCACTTCTCATGCAGCACAGTCAGACAGTAAATCATCCCATTTTGTAAACATAAACAAAAGCAAGCAAAATGCAATGTTAATATTGAGTGCAACCTTGCTTCTGCTGTGCAGCTCTGTTAGTATCAATTCCATTATCAAATGCTTCAATCCACCTTGAATCTAACTTTCCTGCTCTTCTCCAGTTGGTAAAGAGAAATGTTTTGGAGTTATACATGTAGCTTTGAACAACTTTTATTTAATCCTAGCATAAAATGGTGGCTCTAGTGCTTAATGTGATTACTTGTTGTTCAACAATAGTCATTAATGAAGATGTTGAAGAGCACAGGGCCTAATGTGGATCCCTGTGGAACCCACTAGTGACAGGTCACCAGTCTGATGTCACCCCGTTCACTATTACCCTCTGTGCTCAGAGCCAATTGCTCACCCACCTCATGATGTGTTAATCCAGATGTGTGCTGTGCTGTGTTCATATTGCTGCACTTTGTAAACTATATGTGAAGAGTTGTCAAGGACTTCAGGAACTGGGACTGCAGGCTTGGACTTGTATCTGCATCTCAGAAGACATGCTATGACAAAATAATTTGGAATGAGACAAGATGTACCTTTGTTGAGATTTAAAATTAATCCTGTTCCCTGGGGTAAACTTGTAGAACTGTTCATTTAGCTATTTTTAGAGTTAACTTTAGCAATATTAATATTTGTGTGGTTGTTCTATCAGCTAGTGCTCTAAACGCCAACACTGAGTTACCCTGGATTTTGACAAGCCTTGGAGCCCAAAGCTTTATGTCACAGGGAAAATAATTAGGATTATTTAGTCACTTAAACAGAAATTTTTACACTGGGAAAAGAGAATGGGAATGCAGACAGCTCTTGAAACTAAGCAACTCAAGGAGCTCTCCATTATTCATTGAGAAGTTCTCCAACTTTGTAAGGGCATCTTAATCTTTCAGGGCCACTTTTTGTATAAGAGAAGTTCTCTTTAGGTCTTGAAGAAAAACTGAAAAGGAAATTAAATCGATTATGAAAGTGGTCATGGGCAGGCTGGATGGGGCCCTGAGCAAATGGGTCCAATGGAAGATGTCCCTGTCCATGGTAGGGGAGCTGGAACGAGATGCTCTTTGATCCCACCTAACCAAAACCATTCTATGATGCTACGGAAATTGGCTAGATACTTGTGTTGCAGTCACTTGCATACAACAGTCATTATTTTACAGGGCAGTATTGTGTGACATGTACTCAGACTTGCCATAAATGGACAGCTTGACCTACTCTTTGAGAAGTCTGTACCTTTGATGTATTCTAACAGAGAGTATTACATTTTCCCCATCTACATCTTCATGGACTTTCCACTGGACGCATTTCCAGGTCCTGACATAAACTAGTGCAATACTATCATCTCTTGCCAAATCAGGCAAAGGATAAAAACATAAATTGGTAATACTGGGCAAGCATGAGGATAAAAGCTCTTTATAAGTACAAAATGTTTTTATAAACACTTTTAACTTTATAAGGAAAGTGACATAAAGGAGAATTATTACACTTATACATTAATTATGTGCCATCTCAAAATGAACTGTGCAGCTGTTATTTATTTAAAGTTATTTATTAAATGCCAGTGCTCATCTAAACAGAAACAAAAGAAATTCAGGCTCCTGCTGAGCAACATGCTATTTCTGTATGGGATCAGTCATGTACAAAGAAACATGGGAAATATTTAGCTGGATATTCCTATGTAGAACATGTCTAGGACAAGATGATAAGGTTTTGCCAACACAACAGAATAACTTTTAGAAGAAAACCTACAGATTTTTTCAACTGTGTTTAATATCAAGAAACAAATCCACACAGCTACCTAGTTTCTCCTTATTATGTCATGCACAAAGATGCTCTGAAACATAAATACAACTGGCATCTCCAGAGGAGAATCTGACAACACGTAAGGAAGAGCTCCCTGAACTCACACATCACAGCTCTCACGCAGACTTCCAGATCTCCTTTAATGGCCAGCTGAACCTTTTAGCGGTGTTGTAGGCTGTGGATGTTGACTACCTTCAGCAAAGCCTTTGACACCATTTCCCACACCATTCTCCTGGAGAAGCTGACAGCTCATGGCTTGGACAGGTGTACTCTTCACTGGTTAAAAACTGGCTGGATGGTTGATGAGTGGTGCTATATCCAGTTTGCAGCCAGTCACAAGTTCCCCAGGACTCAGTATTGGAGACGGTCCTGTTTAATGTCTTTATCAGTGATCTGGATGATGGGATAGAGTGCACCCTCAGTCAGTTTGCAGACAACAAGATGGATGGGAGTGTTGATCTGCTGCAGAGTAGGAAGGCTCTGCAGAGGGATCTGGGCAGGCTGGATTGATGGGCTGAGGCCAATTGTATGAGGCTCAATAAGGTGAAGTGCCAAGTCCTGCACTGGGGTCACAACAGCCCCATGCAGCAATACAGGCAGGGAAAGAGTGGCTGGAAAGTGTCCCATCGAAAAGGACCTGGAGGTGCTGGTCAACAACAGCTGAACATGAGCCAGTGTGTGCCCAGGTGGCCAAGAAGGTCAATGGCATCCTGGCTGATACCAGAAATAATGTGGCCAGTGGGACCAAGGCAGTGATCATCCCTCTGTATTTGGCACTGGTGAGGCCACACCTCAAATCCTGTGTTCATTTTTGGGTCCCTCATAACAAGAAAGACATTGAGGTGCTGGAGCATGTCTAGAGAAGGACAACAGAGCTGAGAAAAGGTCTGGAGTAGAAGTCTTGCAAGGAGCAGCTGAGGGAGATGGGCATATTTAGCCTGGAGAAAAGGGGGCTCAGGGGGGACTTTATCACTCCCTACAACTACCTGAAAGGAAGTTGTACCAGGAGGGGGTTGGCCTCTTCTCCCAAGCAACTAGCAACAGGACAAGAGGAAACAGCCTCAGGCTGTGCCAGGGGAGGTTCAGGTTGGACATCAGAAAGCATTTCTTCACTGAAAGGATAGTTAAGGCTGCCCAGGGAAGTTGTGGAGTCATCATCCCTGGAAGTTTTTAAAAAACAACTGGATGTGGCACTTAGTGCTATGGTTTAGTTGACATGGTGGTGTTCAGTCAAATGTTGGGGTCAATGATCTTGGAGGTCTCTTCCAACTTGAATGATTCTTTAAGTCCATTTAATGTCAAAGGGCTCATCAAATACACGATACTTCATATCCTCTGGTCATTTCAACCAGTACTTGTCTTCACAGATTCAAAGTATACATTCAAAATTAGAGTAACCAGAACAGAATTTGGTTTGCTGTTGATGGGAGGGTCATCTACCAGCTATGGCTTCTCTGCTCATGCTCCCACTTACAGTAGCATGAGCAGTCGCTCGCATTTTGTTCCCCATTTTGTTGGAAGCAAGCATCTGAAAAATTTTAGAATTTCCTAATTTGACTGAGACTGTGGCTGCAACAGCATTAGTGCTTGTACACAGAACTTATCATGAACAGGCAGTCACATAAGGAAAGGACAGGAGAGCTCCTCTCTGATATAGGAAGAGCTTCATTCAGCTTGCCTGGGAAACCAGACACTAGGAAACTAGATTCATAAATACCTTAAGCCAGCCAAACTAAGTGCTAAGTACCAAAGACATTTCACCCACTCCTGATCATTGTTCTTATGCTGTTATCCAATTCCTTTGTGCTGGAACAGGTCTTTTTTGAATATCACGAAGTCCTGGATCACACAGTTGATCTGTTTTAAAACTACCATAATTTTCAGGGTTTGCCTCAGATAAATTCCCCAGCGTGTTGTGCAGGCACAAGAGCAAACATAGCACAGTCACTGGAAGAGGGCGAGGACTGGCACTGCCATCTTCCTGCACTGACTGGGGCCTGAGAAACAAAACTGCAAGGTAGATTTTTCTCTCTCCTCTCCCTTTTTTTGAGGCTTCTCAAAGCACTTATATTAACTCTGCTCCCTGTATCCACAGCTCATTCTACAGCTGCAGTTTCAACTTACGATTAACAGAAATATTTGCACAAATCTAAATTTAAATAAAGTATGTGACTTAGCAACACTTTAGGAGTCTACAGGTACACCTTTCACTTTAAGGTAAAAGAATAAATTTCATATACATTAATTTATTTGCATAACACAGTCAATATCAAGCAAATAGTTTATCTGTCCAACCAAGTGAATCAGAATGAAATTTTTATAAAATTTAAGTTGCAATGTACCACAATGTAAAAAATAGAGATAAAATACTGAAGAAATACTTCCTATGTTAATATTTACAGCTTGGCAGTATAGATGGAAGAATTATTTTCAAATATGCTTAGCATTATAGCTGGATCTTTTAGTACACCACATATGCATCAGGACCAGAAGCTGTATAATCAGAACAGAGTAGTCAGTTTTCATGATTATAACACAAAAAAAATTACACAATGTAGAAAATTGGCTCCTAAAGTCACATTTAAATGAAAGCTTTCATTTAAAATCAAAGGTGAGTTGCTTGCATCTACAGAGACATTTTCCTAAACTAACATGATGACTAAAAACTAGACAAAAATTAAAACCCCCAAACTTTTAAATAGCAGTGGTTTTGACATTCATAATTAACTACATATAATGTATTAAATGTTGTTTAGAATTTGAGAATACTCTAGCTAATCAAGGATGGCTACAACAAAGTACAACCTTTTCGTTGTTTGGGTTTTTTAAAATCATGCTAAGTTTAGAGGCATTGAATACTTTCCAAACTAGATAAGAGTATCTATTGTGTCTTCAAAAATTGTGTTAAATGTTTTGGAGAGGGACTGTGTTGTTTCCTTCACCAATAGATACCATCTCTCCAAACCCAAAGTACACTATGTTTCCAAAAGAGTAAATAATTCAATCTTCCACTTTGATAACTCATTATTGCCCTGTTATTTTGAGTATGACAGAAATGTCAAGGTCTGGAAGCTTCAATACTAACCAGGCACAAATGGAAAAAAAAAAGAAAAAGCTGAATACAAAATAATGCAGTACACACAATAGTGTAAAAGCACTAGGGAAATCCATCAGAAAACAAACCACACTGCAGTGCACATGCCAATAAGGAACCTTGTATCCAAAACCAGATTCGCAGAGGCAAAGAATACATTGGCCATATACCCTAAAAGGGTGAGGTATAGTAAGACAATTTAAGTAATAACATGAATCAAACATCAGAAAACATGGAAATTCAGATTACAGGCAAAAGTTCACAGTAGGAATAAAAACTACTGTCCCTGAGCTGCTTATTGCCACTGTCCTGATAGAGGTCACGATGCCCTGAGGTGGAATGCAAACTATTCAGTTGTTTCAGTGTGGTCTGGCAGCTTGTGTTCATCTGCTGATGGTTTTATGAAAAGCCATCAATCTTGACACTGATATGGTTGACATGCACAGTTATTTTGCTGTCCTTGTTCTTCTGTTGGGCCAGCAGCATGCAAAATACAGGGAGAATACAACTGTCCAGTGATTCATGGTAGACTCTCCAGAAACCACCAAACACACAGGCTGAAGCTCCAAAACACTTAGACACTTGGATGCCTCTTCCTTTTTATGTACCTAAATCCATTTGATTTCAATGGAAAGTTCATAAACATCCCTAACAATCAGGTCTAAGGAAGCCCAGTTCCTCAACTAGAATCCAGGTTAATTGAGATTAAAACAAATGACTGTTCAATTTTTTACCACATTCTTATTAAATTAGAACTTGCTCAGTCTAATTGCAGAAATGTTACCTAATTAAAACTGAGTGTCCTGTGCATCAGTGATCTGAAGCAGAAGTTCACTCATGCTCGTGTCACATTAAAGTGACTTTAGTCAGTGGGAGAGCTACTAAATCTTCTGCTTTTGCTTGCAGAACTGTTTCTATAGCCACATGATGGAGCAAACCAAGGAGCTGACTTAGCTGGAAATAAATGTGACTAAAAATTATCAGTCTTAGCTAGATCAGCTTACCAACCTCATTACACAGTTATCTGTAAAACAGTATTAGCAAGAAGGGAAAGACTGAAAACAAACTCATCCACTAAAAATAATTAAAGAGAGTGAGAGAAACTTGTTAGGATTATCAAAATTGCAATGATCACTTTAGAATGCAAAACCAAACTATGATAGGTAACTATAAAAAACCAAAATGAAGTTATGTCCTATGAAAGTGAGATCTCAAACAGGATTATTGTGTCAATGTACTTACCATGTGCTAAAAACATTTGAGGTATATAATTATGCCATCTTTAAGAGAAGACAATGAACAGAAATTTACAAAACCTGTGACAATACATCGTGGCTAGATACAGACAAGACATTGTGGAAATACAAAATAATCATTAGATAGTTACAAATACATACCAGATGAGCAAAACAATTAACTTTACAATATCAAGAAATAAAAGACCATGACAGAAATTCCACAGTATTACTGGCAAATGAGAAGTGAAGAACACAAGAAATGAAAAAAGAAGAATGAACTGATGAAACAGTGAGAGCTAGGAAATCAATACCTTCTCATATAACACAGCAAAGCAAGAATCAGTCACTATGGAAAAGAGAAAACTATACTATCCTCTCCAACTTGGATGTCAAAGTACCTGTTTTTAGAGTACAATAGTAAAAGACTTCAGGAGCAGAAATCTAGAAACAACAAGTATCTAGCAAACATACAACAACTGTGTATATAATCAAACCAGAGTATCCAAGTTCAAGGGTGGGGAGGACAAGTTGTGGGCAGGTTTCAAAGGGAAAGGATATGAAAAGAGAAAAAGGGGGTTGGGGTTTTTGTTCAAAATAAAAGCTATTAAAATGTGCAGACTCTTTCTGAACTTCAACAGAAAATCACTAGTAAACATTAGCTTTGCTTCAGCATACAAAGGTTGCACTCAGTATTAGCTCCATTGCACTGCACAAGCAACGGTAAAGATATTCTCAGTAAACTTAGTCTTCAACTCAGTTAGTTAGAGAATAATGCTAATAACACTAAGGTCATGGTTTTCATCACCTTATAGGCCATTCACTTAAGAGTTGGACTGGATGATCCTTGTGGGTCCCTTCCAAATCAGAATATTCTGTGATTCTGACTCAACTTGCAGATTAGGGTTCCTTAAATGGCAATATAAAAGACATTGTGACACAAGTAGTATTTTGATATTATTTGTAGATATTTAAGGTAAGAAATTTACTTTCTATTGTTGTTCTTGAATATTTTTAATATATATGGACATAACATCATCCTTTCCAAATGGGGTATTACACAAGCATCATTAACAATTAATTTCAGTATCATCAAGGCTATTTTTATAGTTGGATTTTCAGAAAAGGCAGTCACTTTCTGGATAATATCAAGGAGAGTCCCACCTAAGGGAGAAAATGAGGCACAGAAAGACCAGACTGACATTACTGTCAAACAGCAACAGGTGGGGATATTGTAACACAGTAGATTAAAAAATTCCTGACAAGCCAAGAGTACATACCTTTGTACATTATGTAGAAGATACTACCTGTGATACAGGCAACTTTTCAACTCTGTTTGCTTTTACTCCACTCAGCACAGAAAAGGCCATATTGAACACCAAAAGCTTCCACTGGATTATTGTATTAACATACCTGACAGCAAGCAATTGCCTTACAAAATGCCTATCAAGCAGAGCTGAAGCTACCTTTCAGCAATGAGAACAATGCAGAGGCAAAAATGAAAGCTTCATCAAAAGGAAAAGGATGTTATGCCTCCAGAACAGCTGTTCAAGTAGAAAGCAAATAAAGATGTCAGGAGAAGGTCAAGGCCAGGTTGAAAAGCAATTGGTAAGATGAAAGATACGAATTGAAACATTTCTCATTTAACAAGGCAACGATCTAGTTAAGACAGATTGCTGAAAATGTGATGTTTAACTGGGAAAAGTGCAAAGAAATTTGCTGCCACACAGGGAAAGAAAAAGCAGT
This sequence comes from Scytalopus superciliaris, assembly GCA_013400415.1. Lineage (NCBI taxonomy): Eukaryota > Metazoa > Chordata > Aves > Passeriformes > Rhinocryptidae > Scytalopus > Scytalopus superciliaris. Next base: position 315,109 of record VXBX01005867.1, read on the forward strand.
CAACTACGCTGATTGTTGTGAGAGAAAAACCAAAACTGATATGCAACCTTTCAATGATATGCACCACATGCAAACTGTTTCCTTTGAATTTCCCTAGAGTCAACAGACTGCTTTGATTACAGAAACTAACAGCACAGCAAGTTTTAAAATCTTCCATTTAATAAATTTCAGCATTAAAAAAAAACATAAACAAAACTTATGATCAAAGTAGCATTAGTGGAGAAAAATGCTTACCTAAAAATAATGCCATGCACCCCAAAAAGAGAAAATTAAGTCACCAAGAATATCTATTCTAAATATTGAGCACAAGCATAGATTAGAAAAGCACTTAAAATAGCAGAATAAGCAAACTGAGAGGAAGCTGCAGCTGGTTCTTCAATTACTAGGTATTGTTTAAAAACGCATATTCAACTCAAAATCCCCCAGAATATTTGTACTTTCAACAGTAGTTGAAAGATCTGTATTTTCAACTACCACAATTTAAGTTATTCAAGTAGCTGCAAATCAATACTTTCAACTACAGGACGGAGGTAAAATGAAAACCAGAACAGAGGGAAGTATTAACACAGTATCTTCTACAGTAATTCCTATATTAACACAGTAGCTTCTACAGTAATTCCTATGGACTATAAAACTAATCTCTCAAGTTTTCTCTTCTGACAGTCCAAACATATACAAAATGCTAGTACAGCTCTGTTATCAAACTGTGGTAACTGCCCATGAGTGAATATCCACTTAGAGCTAATATGAGCCCCCTGAATGATTGGTGTTTTTAATGTTAACACTCACGGAATCTTGCAAAATCAACTGCAGGGAAAAAGATGATGAAGTGCAACACTATGTTGGTGAGGGCCATATTAAAAACCCAGAAATGTTTATACATGTACCCAGGCACCTTATTACAGTGTGGCTTCTTTAAATCACAGTACCTATTTTTAACTTGCCTATAGGTTTAACATACTAGAAGGTAAAAAAACTACTGAAAGACAGAAAATTAAAGGAGTGAAGAGTAAAGCACTAAAAACGCTGTATGTAAACATGATGGTCAGCAATGTTTCAGAGCAAAATTTTAGGAAATACCTGAGCAGATAAAGAGCCCTTTCAATATCACTGAGTTCTTCATCAACTGTCAATCTTTCTATTTCTTCTGGCGTCTGTCAAGTGTGAAATAGTGATTATAAGTTTACAATGCCTTATTATTTCACCATTTTAACCTTCTTAAAACAACCCCTGCCTCCCCACATATCCAGGGATAGTTCCATGAGTAACTTGAATTTACCCATGAGATCTCTAGTCAACACTTAAAATTCAATCAAATAAATCTTCCAGCAGGAAAAGTCAGAATGTCAGATAAGTATAGTTCCATGTCCGGCATTATCACTATTAAAGTGCAAGCAAATTACATAATTAATTAATCTAAAAATCTAAGCCTATTTTTTTTCCCCAGCCTAATATTCTTATACTGAACATATTAAGTCCCTTCTGTACAGTATTCGAGACTGTTTATTCCAAACTGACTGGAAACAATATATAGTATTCTGGTGCCGTAAAAAAAAAAAAAAA
>VXBX01005867.1:325396-347369 GCA_013400415.1 Scytalopus superciliaris
GCGCCCCCCCGGCGGCGGGCCCCCCCGCGGCGATGGCGGCGCCCAGGAGCGCACGCGGCGGGCGGTAGCGGCGGCAGAGCCCGGAGAGCGCTCCCTCCTTATCCCTCCTTATCTCTCCTTCTCCCTCCTTATCCCTCCTTCCCACTCCCTCTCCGTCCCTCTCTCTCGGTAAGTGCGGGTGCCCGGAGCGCTCCGCGGCCTGCGGGGGCTTATCCGGCCGTTCTCATTTTATCCCCGGTGGTGTCCCAGGGGCAGACGTGGCCTGCTGTTATGTTTAGTTATATGCAGTTATATATATTAACCTGTAGTTGTATCGTAGCTATATATACTATATAACCGCAGTGTATAATATGTATTATAGTATGTATGTTTTATATATATATACATATATATATATTATAGTATGTATTATATATATATTATAGTATGTATGTATTATGTATGTATTAGAGCATGTATGTATTATATATGTATTATAGTATATATGTATAGTATGTATATATTAGCCTGTAGTTACATTGAAGTTTTAATATCTAACTTACTAATGCCTAAGTTATATTATTAGCATTCTAAAGGGGAAAGTAAATTAATTATGCCATGGATTTCCTGCTTGTTTGACTATCATCAAGCTAAGCCTTTATTCCTTCTTTTTGCCCTCCCCCTGGTTTGTTTTTCAGGTTTAAAAAAAAAAAAAATGAAGGCCAGGAAAGGAGGGAGATTTAAAGGGAGATTTAAATCTTCCTTTAAATTGAAACAAAAAGGCATTGAAGTAACAGGAAAATGGAAAACTGTGGAAATCGACCCCAATCTGTTTGCAGAGGAGGAGTTTCGAGATATAGTCTGCTTAGAGGAACTTACAGAGTACAAGCTAGTAAGCTCTTCCAAAGTGGGGAAAGTAAAAGAGAAGAAGAGAAAGGCTGAGTGTGCTTCAGAAGAAGGCAGTGAGGAGGTGGAAGAACCTGCTGTCCCTCCCAAAAAGAAAAAGAAAAACAAAGATTTGAGAAGCCAAACAGATAAAGGCAATACTCCTAAGGCAGGGGAAATTGATGTGCTGTTTGATAAAGATGCAAAGTGTAGTGAAATAATTAAAGAAGCAACTTGTGAAGACCATGGGCATGTGACTGAGAGCACATCAAGCAGAAAAGACACTCTGAAGAAAAAGAAGAAGAAGGTAGCTAAAAACAAGGCTTCTCAAGCACAGGGAGCTCTTCCACCAACAGCTACTTCTAAAAAAGGCAAAAACTGGACAACAGAAGTTTTATCTGCCTCAACCGATCAAAAAGCTGATGTGTCTGCATGGAAAGACCTGTTTGTACCTGAGCCAGTGTTGCAGGCCTTGAGCTACCTGGGGTTTAGTGCTCCAACTCCTATTCAAGCCTTAGCCCTGCCTTCTGCTATCCGGGATAATATGGATGTTCTTGGTGCTGCAGAAACAGGTACAAATCTGTTAAACTAATTCTGTGTGTGCTGGGAAGCATCCCATCTCTTCTTTAAATGCAGCCCGTGGTCACAAGTTTTCGTATGCAGAAGAAACAGTATTTGTATGTAAGGGAAGAGCTGCTGTCTTCTGCATATCCAACATATTAGTAGAGTTTTAAACATATTAGTGAAGTTTTAAAACTTTGTAACTTAGCAGTATGGAGATATTTCATCTTTTCAAAGTCCAGCATGCAAAGCCTTGAAATCTCAATGATCTTTGATGCTTTTGACCGAACTCTTTTTTCTGTTGTTTCTCAAATAATTTCGTGCTTTGGAAAGGGTAAGGTAATACTCTGCAAAAGGCAGAATTAATGACACAAACAGGGTCATTTTTTTCAGCAGCCAAGCTTGTGCCCCTGGCACGGCAAAGCAGAGAACTAGGTTCCTCTGCAGGTGATTCAGTACTTGCATGGAGCAGCAAATAAACACAGTGTTAAGCATGAATATGGCACAGGCCCTTTTCATAGCAAAACGGGCCCACCCTGTGCTCTGTCTCCAGGCTTGGCCTGTAGGTTGTCACCAGCCCTTCTCACTGCATGTGCTTCAGGTGACTATTTCATTCATAATTTGAGAGTTGGTCTCTCATCCATCCTGCGATCAGCTCGTGCCTTTGTCTTTGAGCATTGCCAGCCTTCATGAAATTTGTTCTAGCTCCTTTTCTACTTACTGCTGTGAAGTCTCAGAGCATTATGTTCCTTCCAACTTTTTGCTGCTTATTGTTTTGAAGTTTTGTCATCTTTAGCACTAGCAGTAATTTTTTCCCCTAAAAAGCATAAAGATAGGAAGTATGATTGGAAGCTGCCTTGATTTAAAGGCTTCCTTTGCACTCTCTTCATCTGTTCCAGTTGCCTTATCTCACTGCTTGTCTGTAAAGTCATTTACTGCTCTCGAGCAAGGTGTAGTAACTAATAAGATAGGCAGTCATTTGCATTTTTATTTTAATTAGAAGCTAGGTCGGTGCTATTAGCTTTAATAAGATTAGAAATCCCTCCAGGGAGTGTTTTTGAAAATGGAACTAAAAGCTTCAATGGTGTTTATGTGCTGCAAAAAGGTGCCATTTGGGAGTGCTGGTAAGCAAATCCCTCTCTAGCTGCAGAATGGAATGCATGGTTGGTGGCTGGCTGTGTTGTTGCTGTATAGTTTTGCATAACCCTGAGGTAGAAGAACTGTGTTTTGCTCATTTATTCTTTCACGAGAGAAATACAGGTTCTCTCCAGAGAGCACAGTGGATCATTGGTGTCCCTGTAGAAACCTGAGCGATATGGACAGCTCTGTGCTAGGAGGTGTTGCAGCTGAGAGAGGTTGAAATTCTCCCATTCTTTCTTCTATATCCTATAGCATCCCTTAGCACTACACCTGAGGGAGGAATGTGATAAGTTAAAGAACTCTTAATCTTCCTATTTCGGTAGCAACACTGGGGAGAACAGCAGGATTTTGATATGGCAGTAGATCCCTGTGGAGATGAGGTGCAGGGAATGTCAAGACTAGTTGTTTTCGCAGTGGTTCTAACCCTGTCTGTTTATTGCTGTGTAGAACTAGGGAAGTTTTTTGTTAGGAAACCGAAGTTTATGTCTGTAAAATTATACAATCTAAAACCATTTCAAAGAGCATGAATTGGCTTGAACTGTAGTACCAAGATACACTTTTCTCCTGGTTTTGCAGGCCTGTCTGCTGTGTGGTCCATGTGTTATAAGAATAAGGTGTTCTGTGAAGTGATTTCTTGTTAAATTTGTGGGTGAATATACTCTCTACAGAATAGTGCTGATTAACACAGCAATAATCTATCTTGGTGCAGCACTGACATTTGCACCAGTCAAATTGCATTACATTTAATTCAAGATCAGCAGTGTTCTTCACCTTAAAAGTAGATGTTCTGGTAATAGAGAATCTTCTTGTGTAAGTGCTCTGTAAGTACGGGTTATAAACGTTTTCTGCTTCAAGTGCAGACAGAAGTCATAAAAGACCTCCCAGACATGCAGAAAGATGGGAGAAGTGTGTACAAGGAGACTTTGCAGCAGCATTGATCAGGATAATGACACTGGGCTTAGCTGTTTATTAACTAAGGTTTTGCCCTGAATAGGCAAAACTGTGTGTTGGTGAATTTGGCAAACCTTTATGGCTTTGTGATGTGGACATGAATTGAGATGAGATTTCCGTAGGACTGCTTCCCAGCAGTGGCCTGTTACAGGAATGGTGTGATAGCGTCTTGCAATCTGGATGCTGCTTTCGTGATCAATCAACTGATGTATCTGGGAACCCTAACTGGGGTGCATGTGCTACCAGGCTTTTACTAACGTCTTCAAGGCTGACAGATCATTCAGAAGGCAGGGATGTGACTTGCAGTTTGGTACAGTGAACCCCTGAAATTAAAGTCAGGGGAGCGTTTTTGACAATCCCCTTCTCTCCAAAGTGGATTATCCATTTTAAATAAAATTTATGTGTTCTGGTTATAAAAATGGTGCCAGATCAGGAAATTAGACAGGGGTGTATTTAAAAATACAGTTTCTTAGAAAGTTGTAAATACAGGACTATAAATTGAAGATGGAAGCAAATCCTTCAAGTACATTCCAGTTTGTCCTTGGCCTCATTTGCTATTCCTTTATTTGGAGAATGTTGATCTGAACTTTCAATTAGGACGTGGTATTCTCCTTATGGGCATACAGTTCTTTATAAATATCTTGACTGCAACTGCAGCTTTTAAAAAACACTTTCAGAACAAATCAATCTGCTTTACCTGCTAGAGATTGAAAAAATACCTGTTCCCTGGGAAATATGATAGGTGACCTTGAGTTGATGTATAAAGTGGACAGGAGAAAAGATGCTATTGCTGCAAGTTTCTGGTCTTCTGAAGATCATGAATTTTTGTCTGTAACAGTGGTATGTTTTAAGAACAGTGTGCAATTGGCTGTTGCTGTTCTCATCTTTTCAAATAAATGACTTGTCGGTCTGTGTTATTATTCTTGGGGTTTTTTTATTTAGGAAGCGGCAAAACGCTTGCATTTGCAATTCCAATGATTCACTCGGTGCTGCAGTGGCAAAAATCAAAGAGCTCAACAACTAGAAATGACAGTGTTTCTAAAGAGTCCCATCAGCATCATGATGAAACAAGATGGGAAGATGAGGATGAAGCAGAAAAAGTAACCCATCAGCAGGCTGAAGATAGTGGAGATGAAGATGATGCATCTTTCACAACAGGCTGTGTGAAGGTGGTGGAAAATGTTGAATTTGATTCTGGTGAAGAGACACAAAATGTTGGATCCCATAAAAAGAGACCCCTTTTAGGACTGGTCCTTACTCCTACAAGGGAATTAGCTGTACAAGTAAAGCACCACATTGATGCGGTTGCAAAGTTTACAGGTGAGTAGATCTCACAGGCCATTCCCAGATTACACTGTGTGTGGATCCTGGTATTGGTGTTGAGGACAGTATATGCAACACTTTCTCCATAAAATCATAAAATTGCTGTGGCTTTCAAAGGGTTAGGGTTTGTAGTCACTGATGTATAAGAAATGCATGAAAATTCTTCAGCGAGATGCATGTGGAAGTAAACAGTTAATGTGAGGTATTTTGCTTTAAAATGTGCATTTTTTCAAGTAGCTCATGTGCTTGCAACACAGAATGAGTACTAGATTCATGGCCACAGCTAACTTTGTCCTAGTTTTGGATAATGTAGTCTATATATAAAAATAATTTCATTATATATAAAATTTTAAATATATATAATAATATTTTTTACAATGGTGAGTGTGATTGTGTGTGTATACATATATGTATGTATATATAATTAATTTCAATCTGTCTGTTAAAAAAAGGAAAAGAAATTATAACCATACATTTTTAGGGGAGATGGCATTGCTGGATTTTCTGATTTTCCTCCCGCAGTAGTCAAGCAACAGAGTAACATGGCTGATGAAACCATTTCCACCCCATTCCTTTCTCTTCCAAACCAGAAGTCAGTACATCTATTAAGTGAATGAGTCAGGATGTGAAGATGTTCAAGATGGAGAGAACTGGGAACAACTCACCATTTCTCCAACACCAGTAATTGTTTATTGAAGAAGATATGTAGTGCACTGCACTACTTTTAAGCACGTCTTTCTTTGGTGTCTGTACGTCCTGCTGAGCTCATCAGTCTGCAGCTGATTACAAGGCTTATTTTAACTGCTGGCCTGAAATAATCAATTTATGTCATACAGTTCTGATAGCAACACTGGTATTTATGTGTAAAAATCTGCTGCCCAAGTGATAGATAGTTGCAGCAGCAGGAGAGAAAATGTTTTAATATGGGCTTTCTTTATTTCCTCAGACTCACTCTGAAAAAAAATCCATACCTGGAATGGAAGCATGGTGTTCCACAAGTAGTAGGGAAGAGAGAGATCAGTGGTAACTTTAACACTGGAAGGGTCTTGCACAGTAGTGTTGACTTTTTATTGAAGTGTATTCTTTGAAGAAGGAGAGTGAAATAAACCATGTGTGGAGTCTACTTCCACAGCTAAACTCCTTTCAGTACCTCAGCAAAGTAATTTAAGCTAACTTAAGGTCTGCACTACTGTGCAGGAATCATTAATGGGACAGGAGCATTCTTGGTTGGATTATTCCATAGCATATGAGTAGTTATTTAGCAAGACAAACATTTCTCAGTCTTACTCTAAGAAAGGGGCCTGCTGGTTATTCGTAGCAGGAACACGCTAGTTCATGCAGATAAAATTGACAAAGCTTGAGACTCTGAAGCATGGGTAAACAAAGCTAAGAGCTGTGGATGTTATTCTTCATGCTGTTGAAAGACAGGAGCACTAAGAAAAAGACTACTTTATTTTTGGCATCTTAACTATAATGAGGATTTTTCTGTAAAATTGAGTGAATTGCTGAAGGTTCAGTGTTCAGTAAAACCCCTGAAGTTTCCTGACCAAAATGCTTATTGAAAGTTCCAGTATAGACTGTTTAAAATCATTGAGTGGATCTGTATAAAAGCACTGGCTGACAAATTAGTGAAATAAAACCTGTTCTTTGTTCTAGGTATTAAGACTGCAATTCTAGTTGGAGGCATGGCTGCGCAGAAGCAAGAACGTGTACTGAATCGAAAGCCAGAAATTGTAATTGCAACCCCAGGCCGTCTGTGGGAGTTGGTTAAAGAGAGACACCCACATCTTTCAAATCTTCGTCAGCTCAGGTAAAGGCGTCTTTTAGAATAACTGCTGGATACTGAACTAGGCATCCTTGCATACTGATTAAATAATTTAGACTACATAAGATCACTTACTTGTCTCAGATTGTTTTATTGAAATGCACAATGGTTATTTTGATGCAGGGAAATGTCAAGCCAGCAGTAAAAACCTGATTTTTCAAAAAAGAAATGCAGGAGGCTACTGTAGCTGACCCAGTATCCCTGCTGCTCATTTTGGATTTATATGCAGAACATCCCTTATGTGTTTAGCAGGAAAAGTTCTTTTTAAGTGTATCAGGTTTGTATTGATCTGCACAAGTGTGTTTTTACTGTGTGCTTTCTACTTGGCAGGTGCCTTGTGATTGATGAAGCAGACCGAATGGTTGAGAAAGGTCACTTCTTAGAACTGTCTCAGTTGCTGGAAGTCTTAAATGATTCACAGTATAACCCTCAACGACAGACTTTTGTTTTTTCTGCCACTTTGACTTTAGTCCATCAGACTCCCATAAGAGTTCTACAAAAAAAGAATGCGAAGAAGATGGACAAGAAGACCAAACTAGAATTGTTAATGGAAAAAGTAGGAATAAAGGGCAAACCCAAAGTAATAGACTTAACAAGGAAAGAGGCTACTGTTGAAACTCTGACAGAAACTAGAATCCATTGTAATACAAATGAGAAGGACTATTATCTCTATTACTTTCTTCTCCAGTATCCAGGAAGAACCATGGTCTTTGCAAACAGCATAGACTGTGTAAAACGCCTCAGTTCTCTCCTCACAATCTTAAATTGTGATCCTCTTCCTTTGCACGCCAACATGCACCAAAAGCAAAGGCTGAAAAACCTGGAAAGGTTTGCTGAGCGAGAGAGGTAAGTTGATTTTCAACTTCCTAGTTGAGAAAAAAATCATGTAAAGGGTAGTGGGAAGTAGAAACAGCTCAGTTAGAGTAGGAGTGGGCTGGGGAAGTTAGCTGGGGATGTGAGTCCCCAAAAGTTCATGAGCCCAAGTTATTAACAGTGAAGGATGATGTTTCACAGGATAGTTGAGGTGATGAACTGGAGGAAGTTCAGTGAAAGGCCACTATGATGTTCAAGAAGCACTGGCTCTATAAGAGGAGAGGCTGAAGGCACCAGGTTTGTAAAAATACTTTGTGGGGACCCAATGGCAGCCTTCTGATATGTTAAAAGAAGGTAATCAAGTAGATGGAGCCACTCTTCAGAGTGGTACATTATAGGAGGGTGAGGGGTAGTGGGTGCAAATTGAAACAGTTTAAGGCTGGATATGAGAAAGGGTTTTTTCTCTGTGAAGACAGCTGAGCATTGGAACAGGCTGCTTGTTCCTGGAGTTTTTTGATGCTCAGTTGGATAAAGCCCTTAGCAACCTGGTCCAGCCTTGCAGCTCATCCTGCTTTGAGGAGAAGGTTGGACTAGAGACCTCCTGAGGTCCCCTAGAGCCTGAATTACCTTGTGGTCTGACAGCTCATTGCTGCTGAAGGAGCTGTCACTTGCCCTCTTTTCAGACATACACTTTTATGACCATGTGCAGACACCTGCAGCTCACTTGATCCTCTGTAAGTCATTGAATCACACTAAGCCATTAGAAGACTATTTTTTGCTGTGTTAGGATTGTGCCAGTTTATTCAGATGAATTAGCTTCCAGAGGAGCAAGGTATCCTGGAGCAATGCAAGAGAAGGGGTAATTGTGCCTTTCAGCAGCAGTGGGCAGCCAGGGTTTACCCAGGCACACTTGTCTTGCCATTTTAAGAAACATTGTTTCCTGCTGGCTTTGCGACAGGCTTTGGGTGGAGGTTGGTGGTCTCAGTACTTAGATAATCTAGAAGCCTCACAGTTCAATCCTGCTACAAACTACTGCCTGCTGTCTGGGAATTTGTATCTTATTAACGGGTTCAAGCAGGGAGTACACAGGTTGAATTGCTGTGATGGATCTGTGGTATCCCTTGGTAAATATCGTATTGATAACATTGGCCCAGAATGGGCATTTTCAGAGACTACAGAGTTTCAAGGCAAGAAAGAAACCTATGAGACTATCTCTCATGGCATTCTGCAGATTGCAAGCTATAGAATTTTCTCTTGTTATTTCTTCTTTGAACTGTGTAGCAGTAGAATATGCAGTCAGATGATATAAAATCTTAACAAATTTCCATTACCTAAAAGTAACTCATTTCAGTCGCTGCGAGATGTTTTTGAAACAAATTGTTCCATATCCTAAGGAGACTTTGTCTCTGTAGTAGACTATTTATATAAAAGAACAACTTTGAATAGTTCATCATTTTTAGGGATAAGGAGAAATACTAATTGTCAGAACAGAATCCTATCCTTATATTTCTAGCTCTTAATTTACTGAGAGAGCTTATTTGAGTGCAAGATGGTAGAAGATATTTCAGCCCCAAAAGCTGTTATTTAAATATATAATGTTAATAATGTTATTTTTTTTCTCAACTGGTAGAACTTCTAATAATGTGTCTATACTGCCAAAGGATCAACTGTGTTTTAATGGTATGGTCATACCAACCTAAAGATATTTTTAAACCCAACCTGGGCAGTGCCTTGAAAAGTGCATCAAAGGGGAACATACACCTTTCTCATTGAATAGCAATCTGTTATAGAGCTCTTGTGAACTGAGAGAGAAGAAAACTATAGGAAAACAGGACCCAGCAAGGTAGTGAATTTCTTTATTGGAAGCAGAATAGGCCTGCTGAAGGTAACATCTGCAATTTTAAATTTTAAGAATTGTTGTTTCAAGACTGCCTCTGATGTAATATTGGGTATTGTTTCTGTAAGAGCAAGCAGAATGCATATTTCCAGCAGATGATATAGTATAAATGTGTTTCTTAAACTGCTGTGGTAGAATTCTGTATTGCTGCATTTTATGTTCCTCAGCTTGGGATTTACTTTTCCATTTTATATTCATTAAATTTTGTCACTTTCTCAGCTGTGTCCTCCTGACAACAGATGTTGCAGCTCGTGGTCTTGATATTCCCAATGTGCAGCATGTCATCCACTACCAGGTTAAGTATTTTTAATGTGTTTGCTTTTACTGTTTTGGTTTTGAAATAAGCTTTTGCTGATCCAAATCCTGAACACTATAAAGCTGTAATTCTTAGTCCTGTATATAGTATAGTTCCAAGTATAGAGATTTAATCATATAAGTGTCCTTTTTGTACTTAAAGATTGCTGCAGTGACTGACTGCAATAAGGTAGCACTTTATGAATGTATGATTACATACCAGCAATTACATAATAGGTATGATCCACCTTTCTTTTTGTTTAACTGTGATGTCCAAAGGTGTCAAATGACTCAGCCATATAACTCTTCTCTGAGGACAAATAAAATGTTTTCCTGTTTTGCAAATGAAATGACAGAGGGTCAGAAGTTAGGAGAGACTCACAAAAGATTATGCAAGAAAGAATACTGGATCAGAGAACTAAAGTGTACCAAGATACCATCTTTTGCATTACTTTCTTGTGTGTTATGTGCAGTGTTATCACGTGTGTATAAAACCCAGTATCCTTTGGCAACCTCTTGTCCAAGGCATGACAGGCTGCTGCTAGCTTTCCATGGCCAGCTTCATGGCTTCTCTGAACACTTGCAGGTCCCTCGTACTTCTGAGCTGTACGTGCACAGAAGCGGCCGCACAGCCCGAGCTGCCAATGAAGGCCTCAGCCTGCTGCTGATTGGCCCTGATGACTTGATCAATTTTCGGAAAATTTATAAAACATTGGGTAAGAATGAAGAGCTGCCGTTTTTTCCAGTCGATACCAAGTGCATGACTTCTATCAAGGTAAAGAAACAACAGTCAATAGTTGCTTGCTTGCTTATATTACTGATTATATTATTTATATTACTGATACGATATTTCTTATCATGGTCTTGCCAGGTTTCAGATTAGCTTTCCTCTTGAGGACCTCAACTTGAAAATGAAGTTAATCACACTTTATATTTTTTTAAGCAATATTTATCATACCTCCTCAATAGGTGGCCCAACAAAGTTGTTCAAACATAAACATCACTTATGGTTTTCTTTTACGGTGTAGAGCTTCTCCTGACTAGATTTCCAAAAACAGTATAGGGAAGCACGTCTGTTTTGTGACTGGGGAGCTGGGATGGCTCTGCTAAGTACATTGCTTAAAGCCTCTTGTGTTAGGAGCAAACTGAAGAACAGTAGCAGGTCCAGGAATGTTCAGTGATGTTCACCTGCCTCTTCTCAGTTGAAGTAGTGAGTTGTCTGCTTTTCTCAAAGTTCCTATACTGTGGGGCCACAGCTACCACTGAACCCTGTCAAACTGGGTATGTTCCCTTTTCTAGGTTATTACCCATTTTAAGGAGAATTCAATGATTCACTAACTCACAAGACAGACAATGGTTAGGACTTAGAAAACAATGTGTTCTAGAAAGCATTTAGTCACTGCAGATTTTCTCCTTCTTGAATAAGAGACCATTTCGTATCTCAGCATTCCTTTTATCGTTTGAGTGGTATCAGTCATGTATGAATGGGACATATTTAAATACTAGATTTGAAAATAACTTAGGGTTGGAATGTCTGAATATTGCACAGTCATGGAAAACAAGGGAGAATGCAAGCAGTCAGATAATGCATACCTTCCTTATGGTATTCTGATTCAAGTTTATCCAATTGGCTTGGGCTGAGCCCAGAGTCTACCTCAGTGGCTACAGCAGTATCCTCACCTTGGGAATAATGTCAGCAAGTTTCAAAGCTTAGGCTTGCTGAAGATAGGGTATTTAGTGAGAATCTTTCAGGAGATGCAGCTTTATGAAAGAAAATCAATAAATGCTTCCTCAGACTCGTTTTTCTCCTCTTGGTAGTAACAAAGAGAATTTGATTTCCCCCCTGTCTTCCCTACTGCCCCTTTCCACCCACTAAACGTTTCCAGTTACTGAAAGAAATCTGTTGTTTTTAAGAGTGTTTCTTCAGAGGTTCCATCTGTATTCTTGGCTCTGATGATGCTCTGTCAATTAATGAGCAAATAAATACTGTTTCACACTTCAGTTTTCCTGCCACTGTCTCACAATCTTCTTTCCTATCTGTAACAGTGCTCCTCTCCCCAGGAGAGATGCCTTTTTATTTGTAGTTGTGGGACTCCAGCCTCATAGGCCTTTCAAACAGCCAGGTCTCATTTACACTTTGTTCTGGGCTTAATCACAAAGACTGGTGATTAAGTGCTGCTGGTTCTGTATGTCTGTCCCTTTGGCACATTCTGTCCCTGAGTCTGCATGCCTTCATCCAAGTTCAGGAAAAGTCTGAAGGGGTTTCACACTTGAGATGAATAGAATTGTTGAACCAGGATAGAGGATAGACCTAAAGAGGATTTAAATTTTGCAAAGATGGAAAAACTATTTAAAATTTCTTGTAATGATCTAAGAACTGACTGATTTAGTAGCCACAGCATGTTTAATTTTCTCTCTCTCTGTATATTAATTATCATGGAGGTAGTGTTACTGTGTAGCACCAGACTATTCAGTTTTCTGCACAAGATTTGCTTTGTGCAACTGCAGGCACATTCCAAACAGCAGAACTTGCTGCTGGTTGATTATTATTTACTGTTAGTACAGATTTTCTTTCCACAGCGAAATAGCTATTTGTTTGGCCCAGCTGGAAGGCTGCAGGTCAGCTTAGATTTGCTGGACATCTTTGTTCCACCTGTGTGCAGCAGAGAAGAACAGGACATTCTGTCCTGTGCCTAAGCAAGATCCAGGTGCAGTTCTGGAAACAGGAGCTGTGCCTTCTATGTAGCCTGCAGGGGTTTACTTCTTCAGAGTGGGATGAAGGTAGTGTCCGCCCCTTACTGCTGAGTCTAGTGACTTTGAGATCTGTTACTGTGTAAATATTTAAGTTGGAAATTATTTGTATTTGAATGGTGATTTGTTCTTGATGTCTCTGAAGTGTTTGCAATGGAACGTTGAGTTAACATTCAGGTATGTTTAGCCGTTGAGATGTTTTAGAAGTCAGATTCTATCATGGATCTGAAGAAGGAAAACACCTTAGCAAATTATGATGTCTTTATTATGTGGGGCAGCTCCTGGAACATGGGTAGGCAACAGAAATGTCTCTGTACGCCAGCTGCATTGTAATGAATGCTCTCAAACACTGATTCTGCTAAAGCGCTCCAGTTTAACCTGACAGTAATATCTAAATGTACTTCTGTTGCAGGAGCGGATGAATTTGGCAAGGCAGATTGAGAAGGCAGAATTTTTCAACAGTCGGGCAAAGCAACACAACTCCTGGCTCCAGCAAGCTGCAGAGGCTCTTGAGATGGATCTTGATGATGACATGTTGATGGGCAAGTAGAAATGTTTGTCTGTGGGTATGCTCAGTGGGTCCTATAGCACTGGTGTCTGGAAGAAGCCTCACCATGGCAGAGAAACTCTTCAAAATCTGCAGAGCAGAAGAGGAGGGAAAGGAGTGTTGTTAGTATGTGGTGTTACGGGTATTTTAAGGATAATTGTGCAGCAGATAGTGCTGGAGCTGAGGGAGTGAGGTGTGACAGTTCTGGGAAGTCACAGACAAGTCTACATGTCATAGGACAAGAACTGTTCAGCTTCTGGCAAGCATTTCAGAGTAATTCAAACAGCCCAGTGTGTCCTTATTGAGTCTTGTCCCCTCTGTATCAAAGAAGAAACTGTTTCCCCACTTCTTCTTATCCCTCCCACCCCCCCGTAGTCAGGCATCAGGACAGGAGCTTGACAGCTCTGTGTGGGAACAGCCAGGAAGTGCTAGGGAACACCAAATATTATGTGAGCCTCATGTAGGTTGAGTTGTGTGGGCTAAATGGCCAATACATATATTCGAGTTGCTGGGGTTTTGGTGGTGTGTTAGAAGTAAATTTCTTATTTTATAAATTAAATGTTTTTCAGTCTGTGCCTGAGAGAATGTATAGGGCTGTGCAAGTGCAGGTGCCTATTAGTTCAATGCCATGAAATTTTGCAATGCTTAGATGCACTGTGTTCCACTTTGTGTTCATATTTTAGGAGCTGAAGGTATGATTTCCTACCAGTTCTTTGAAGGCAGGCTGAATAGAGGTGCTGCAGAGGTCATTTCAGATTTGTCTGTCTCTAACCTGTTAGCTGCTAAATATGCAGATGTCTTAATTTTGAAGCATGTTTAGATTAATTTCTTTCCTTTATTCATGGCTGGACTGGCTGGTTCTCAGCCACTTTGCAAGCAAACACTAATCATCTCGTCTAAATTTTTCAGGAGTGCTTTCAGATAATTAGCACTCTGCTGTCTTGTTTTGACATAATCTGAGTATGCTGTGCTTTGTAATGAGTTTCAAAACAGCACATCCAGTCCAAGTAAGTAGTGGCTCTCAAGTGAAATACTTTGTAATTGCCACCCAGAAACTTGTCAGATTCATGCTATACTCAGGCTCCAATTCTTCTGTAGCTCGTTGGAGACCAATTAAAATCTCAATCATTCCTCCCATAAATGAAATGCCTCTTACACAGTTACAAAGGCCTTAGTAATGCCCTTTCAAGTTTACCTTACAACAACCTTGATTTCATTTTTCTCTCCAGACCTCTGGCCTTATTAACTGTCTCAAATCTTTTCCATGTCCTTCTTTATCCTGTGTTACTAAATCTGAGCACTCATTGCTTTTTACATATATGAGGAAAGGACTTCCTGGTTTACAGGTGCTGAAATGAGGCATGTATAAAGTAACAAAATAAAGAAAAGAAGCTCCTGCCTGAGCTAGAAGCCATGGGTGAACACCTTATTTTCTGGGGCTCCCTTCCCTTTGTTCCTAGTCTATTCTAATTTGAGAGCCAACTGAATGATTTAGCAGAATGATACCTGGGCTGTGGTTATTCAGTAGTCAAGATTCTTCTTGATCTTGTTATCCTCTGGACAGCCTGGGTCATCTGAAAGTGTCTTAAATGACTGGAAAACTGTATGGGAGTTGTGACCTTGTTAGAGAGAGAAGGCTGAGATTAGCATCTGCCAGTATCACTAAAAAGGTCTGCAATGCAAGTTGTTCTCTTGTTGTAACATTCTGTATCTTTTATTTCTTCCCCAAGGGAGAAAAGCTAATGATCAAGAAGAAAGCCAGAAGCAAAAGATGCTGAAGGGGATGAAAAAACAACTGAAACATATGTTGTCCCAGCCACTGTTTAAAGTCTTCATGAAAACCAAATACCCAACACAGTCTGGAAAACTACTCCTGCCTCAGACGTCAGTGGGCATTTCAGCTCTGAGTACTGTGTCCAAAAAGCAAGCCAAGAAGAAGAAATCAATGAAATTAAATTAGATAACTGAGCAAGATCACTCAGTTTGACAGAAACAAGGACTATCCTTATCAAGGCTGTCAGTACTTACGGAGGAACTCAGCTAGAAAACAGTATAAGGATGTTGCCTGTCTACTGGTTGTGCAGGCACAAACCGAAATGTGGATTTAAAGGGCTCAGTTAACATCAGGTTAGTTACTGTTGAATCTTGGATCTTGGTTTTTTATGTTCTTACTTTTTCTTAACTCTCTATATTAATAGAAATTAATTAGTTTTCACATAGTTCTGATAATTACTTCATTTTGTGAGATGACTAAAAGTTACTGGGTAGAATTCACTGTGGGTATACTGTAATGATAAAACTTGATTTGAATTTTAATGTCTTTAAAGGACAGGGAAAGGTCAGATGTTTATAGTGCAAGTACAGTCTGAGGCTGGTGGTGATGGAAGGTTCAGCTTTTACTGCAGCCAGCTCAGTGAGAAAGGCAGCAAATGCAGATAGTGTTACCAGCAAGTCTATAATTCTGGTTATGGAAATGTCTCCCAATTTTCTTTCTCCCCTGATAATATTTCTCTGTTCTGTTCTCCACTGGGTTTAATTCCCTTAGTCCTGTGTTAGTGTTTTCAAATGTGCAAAAAAAGCAAAGGTGGCAAGGAGCCAGGACACACTTTGTGTAGATTTTTGAGGAGTACATGTTGCTACTCACTGTTTTCTTGATTAATATTTGGAGTTAAGCCTGTATTTGAAAACATGTTAGAACCATGATCTCTACTTTAATGGAAAAGATGATGTTGTGAAATGTCACTTTTGGAGATTGCTTCTGGATAATTATGCTTTTAAATAATTTTCACTTGACTCGGGCAAGTATTTTTAAAACTGTTTTTAAAAATATGTCAAAAATATATTTTGAATTTTTGTTAAATTATATCTGCTATAAAACCCAAAGTCTGTGTCTGTTGTCAGTCACTTGAGATTTCTAAATCCCTCATAGCTGATGCTTTTTGCACTTAGCAGGAAAGGAGAGGGGAATAGCACCCAAAAGGTGGAACAGTGGGATCTGTATTGGTGGGAGGACAGGTAACCTTCACCTGCTAGCTCTGGGTAAGGCTGAGTTTTTGTGTTTTATGCAGTACGGAACCCGTGTCATTGCTATGATAGGAAGCACCAATTTACTCGGCTACTCAGAGAAATTTGTGTGGTTGAGTGCCCCCTTCAACCACTTGCTGGTTATGTGAGAATAACAAAGTCTTTACTCTTTCATCTGTGTAAATAATTGCAGCCCCCCATCCCCATCTCTGGAGGACTTTTTTCTTGGTTCCATGCATTACTGAAGAAGAGCCATGACAATTTAATCATAAGCATACAAAATTTATCAATTATGTGTGAGGCCTTCCTTGCAATGCACTGTTTGTCTCGTGCCCTTGGAAGCAGAAGTAGTAGTTTTGGGGGAGAAGAAATGGTAAGGTTCTGTTTCCTCACTCATGTGAGGAGACACATCTTTGGAGTTAATGTGACGTATTAAAAATAAAAACAATTTAAAGACATTTCCTTGTAAGGAAAGCTGAAAAAAGGAACCAAAAGACATGTCTTCATTTCTTTTCTGTGCCATTTTAATCACATTCTTACATTATTAAAAGGAAAGCTGCATTGGTTTTGGATCCCTGAATGATTTGAAGACCAGGTAGGCCTTTTCTGCATCTTGTGATGCATTTGTGCTTACAATTCAACAAAACCAAGGCTGGATCCTGACAATACAGCTCAGCATCCCCTCCCCGTCTGAAAGTCTTCATGAGGCTGGAGTTTTGGCAATTTTTAATTCCACAAGATCATGAGAACTGAATTGCAGGACACTGAGAGTGTTATTTCCTCTCTATTATTGCTATGAAGTTATTCAGCTGCTTCTGTTTCCCTGTGTTTGACAATCTAGTTCTTACACTCCCGGCCTATTGTCTTGCCAAGTCTTCCCCAAGACAGAGCCCGGCACTTGCGTGCTCTTTGCTGCCTTCATAGAATCATGAATGTTGGAAAAGACCTCCAAGATCATCAAGTCCAACATTTGACCTACTGCCACCATGCCCACTAAACCATATCACAAAGTGCCACATCACTCCTGTTTTTGAACACTCCAGGGACGGTGACTCTGCCACTTCCCTGGGCAGCCTGTTCTGGTGCTCAATGGTTCATGTTTGCTTGTGGGACATGCTCTTCCGCAGCCTCTGATGTGCTCTGCATGAAATGCTTAAATCTACTGATGCTGGACCCTCACAGGAGCTCAGGTGGAGCTTGGACCCTAAAAATATTTTGGTGTCTTAAACAGAATACTTGTCTAGTGCTCTGAAAGCTTTTTTGTGGCTGCCTGTTTTGTCTTGTCATTATCTTACCACCATATCCTGAGTCTTTCTACATACGTGAAAAACCTCATACTTGCTTTAGCTAGTTTAAACAAATTATTAAACAGTAAACTGGAAAGTGTTACCACTTAGCTGTCTCACTCATGTGAACTAGGTTACTACATGAAGAGAAAAAGGCAAGGCAGAATGTTTTCTCCAGCTCTGATTTGCATGTGTACCACTGGTGCAAATAAGACATGAAGAATTTTACATCAAGTCCATATGGGCAGTTTAATTAGTATTTAATGTAATATGTTGTACTGAATGGTTTCTGTAATGCTCTGCTGGCACAGCAGTTACACTGAGGCCTCAAACAAGTAATCTTGTGTTTTGTGGCAGCTTATGTCTGCCTAAAACACCCATTAATTAAAGGACTTGCTAAGTCTATTTAAGCTGTCACAGCAACTTCCAAGTAGATTATTAAAAGCATGAGCTCAGCAGAGTGTTGGTAGGGTACAAGCTGATACAGACAACCAGTGCTACCTAACAGAAAACTGAAACCCTAATAGCTTTTGAACCTTAACTTTTATTTTCCAAACGCATGGAGCTCATCCTTGCCACAGAGTTCCTGGTCTGTCATACTCCTATCAAGAGAAGGAAGAGTCCGTGCAGTTTAAGGCATCTGCTGAGGAGATAGTTTGGACAGGAACTCACATATTAGACCGGAGATTTTCCTGACATTCCCCATGGCTTTTCTTTCTCTCCTCCCCTGTATGTTAATAAAACAGCAAGTTAGCAAAGCAGAAGCTGGAGTGCTGCCTTGCCATATGCCAGCAGCCCAGGCACACACTGGCCATGTGGCACAGGGGAGGTAATTTTCACCTTCTGAGAAGGGGTGGGTACCGCCTGCTTACTGCAATCAGTCTGTGTATTCAGGTCCCTAAGGGGGAGAGAAGATACGAAACGGACACTTTTTGATGGTCTCACCTCATGCTGCCTGACACAAGGAGGAAAATCTGGTATGAAACACACTGCTTTCTTGGGTGTTAAAACGCCCACTTCTCTGTCCTGTGCTAGCAGGATGTGTTTTTTGGGTGTCTGAGCTATTCCAGATTGTTGGATGAATGGCTTGGTGAAGGAAGGAGCTCAGAAGATCATGATTTGGGTGACTAGTAAGAGACTGATAATGTAGCAAGCAACAATATGTAAATAATGCCCGAGAGTCATTGCAAAAAAGTAGGGTGTTGTCAGTGGTCATAGGACTGGGGAGTAGGAGGGTTCTGTAACCCTCTATAGGTCCCTTACATGCACCCTTCTGATACTTGGGTAGATGTTGTCTGATTCTGGCCTGTGAGAGATTTTCTATTTCAGCTTCTTTCTGTGAAAGATATTTCAAGGCTTCAGTGTTTTCTCAAGTCAATCATAAGCTCCTCCTGTGGTTGGCCTTACAGAGTGAGTAAGAAAGAGAAAAATAATCTGTCTGCGGCAAGTTTACTGGCCTGGGGAAGCAAGTGAACAGAGCTGCTATGCTTACTTGCCTTGGAGTTCAGCAGCTCTTGCTGTGAAACTGAAAGAAATTGTAGCCAGTTTCCAGAGCAACCAACTATGGATGGCACAAAATGCCAAATTTCTGTAGGTGAGAGCTGCAGTTAGAGAATACAGACCCAAAACCTGAGCTGGAAAAGCAGAACGGGCACAACATGAGCTTTTGTACCACTGGGTTAATTAAGGGGTGTGATGTTCTTTTATTACTTATATATCACTCTAATCAGTAGTGGAGATGCTTTTTTAAAAGTAAAATTTCATTTCCTTTCCTCGTGTCAACACCTTGAGCAGTACAAGCTGACAGGTGTTACAGATTTACACACTCTGGCCACCAGGGCAGGGTCTGACTAGGAGTCCACTGACTAACGTAAAGTCCAGGTGAAGGTTTCTGATTACTCTGTTGTTCATTCTCAGGTTACAGCTTGAGTTCAGTGTCTCCAGAGAGAGACCCCTACTCCAGATTATGCCCCTCAGTTATACCCATACCACCCATCACTCAATCCACAATTCTAGTCACTTAATTCTGGTTGGTCGTCTCTTGATTTCTTTTTGGTTTTCCCTGCTGCTGGGCTGGCCTTCCTCTGAAGTTACCTCCTTCTCTTGGAATTGTTTCCTTGGTCCTTGCATTCTAGAAAACAAAAAGAACCAAAACATCTCTACATGAAAGGGCTTAATACCTGAACTAGGACAACCATTCTGGTACCTTAAGGTATAGAAGACAATCTAATTATAAAACAGGCTGAAACCATCTGGCCCTCTTGTCTTGGAGATGTTTTTGTATTCCCTATACAAATTTGGTAACTTGATCATCTCCATCTAAGAGGCTGGTTGTAGCAGGGACAGAGGTTACAGATATAGCTAAGTGTCTGCCAAACACTCTTTCTCCTGGTGACAACCCCAGAGGGTGGCAAGAAGTATTTCTAGTACCCCATAGCACTATTCCTAGAAGCTTTCATCTCTCCATGTATTCTATCATGAAAGCACCTGGCCAAAGTAATTAAATACTTTCTTGGTAAAATCAGTTATCTCCCAATAGTCCAAATTAGTGTTTCATCTTTCACAGTCTCCCAACTTTCCCATTGAGCCCATTCTTCCTGAGTAACCTCTGCATATATTTGGGCTGGATTATTGGTATCTGGTCAACCATAAGCAAAAGGAGTTGTTATGGTGGCATACTTGTTACAGGTTGGTGGGCAGCAGCTTTATTTGCTTTATCTGCCAATTCATTATTTGTTCCACTTTTGCTGGAGCCTTTTTTATGAGCTGAAAAGTGTAGTACAGCAATTTCCCTTGGAAGCTGAATAGCTTTCAGCAGCATTCAGATTTCAGTTCCATTAGAAATACTCATTCTTGCTGAGGTGAGGAAACTTCATTCTTTCCATAGCATACCCATTGCATGACACACTTCAAAAATGTTTTTTAGAATAAGAATAAATGCTGGTGATGTCCCCCACCAAGCTGCTCTTGCTAATGCATTTAATTCAGATCCTTGGGTACTCATCAAGGCTTGTAGAGGTTCTGCTTCAAGTACCTCTAGGTTTCTTGCTACTACACAGTCCATGTATCATTTTCCATTCACATAGTACAAAGATCTCTCAGTGAAAAGGGTTAGACATGAGTTCTCTGGAGCTGATCCTGCAGATCTTCCTGTATGCAGCTGGAGTGAGACACTACCTTAGCAGAATCATGTTAGGGCTCATCACCATAAGAAACAGGCAGTAAAGTTGTGGATTCAGAATCTTTCTGAAGTAATATTATCTTGATTTAAAACCATTAATACATAGTGATGTATGCCCTTTATGAGGAAAATGCTCGTGTAGCATGTTGCTTAAAAATCAGTTTTACTTCATGCGAGACATAGAGGGCTGTTGGGTGACCCAGGATTAATGGTCTGCTCCTTTCTTTGACAGTCGCTGTTCCTGCTGTGGTGTTTTCCCAGGAGTTCTTCCCCGGCGCTACGGGATGCAGCTGAGCCGAGTGCTGAGCCACAGGGCGGCGGTGTGACCACGCTCCTGAGCAAGGACTGCTTTGTTCTCAGGGTTTGGAGTTACCCGGCAATCCCAGTGCCGGACCAGAAGCTAAAGCTCCTTTTCTCGCTCTGGACCCCACAGTATTGACCCCGCTCCCTCTGCCTTGGTCGCTTCTACCCCAGTACCCGGAGTCTGCAGTATCCTACTGTGCCTAAAAATCCTCACAATATCTTTCAAGTCTTGTTTAAGCAAACAGGAGAATATCATGTCTTGATTTCGTTTTAGTTTTCATTGTTGCTGGGTTGGCCTTCTTCTGAAGTTACCTCATTCTCTTGGAATTGTCTCCTTTGTCCTTATCTTCTTCATTTCACTCACATCTGCTGGATTCAGCTGGCTCTGTGTTAGCAGCCTTAGTTTTCTCAAAAAATGTACTCTGTCAGCCCTTGCAGCCTAGAGCTTCAAGTGCTTTAGTTACTAGTGCTAAGCAACTAATGCTAAATGAGTCTTTTGGAGAGAACAGTTAAATCTCTTCTATAACATGAATAAGGTATAAGGTGCAGACATTACTCTTTGTTAGAGTACTACTTCTAAGCTGGCTCAAGTGAGGCCATTTCCATTGTCTCAGTTCTGAGAGGACCTCACAGTGTGGTTTTCTTGGCAAGTAAAAAAACTTGTGAGAATTAGATTTGCTGAAATATCTGTCACTAATTTTCTTTCTTTTCCCAGGTTTTCAAAATCTCGTAAGTTCCAGCTGGGAAAAAAAGTTTATACTTGCACATATATACATGTATAGACATAATTGGAAAGTATATCCCTGTCATCAGAGAAGCTTTCAAAAGTCTATTTTCTAGTGTTTTCAATTATATACATGCATACACATACACTTAATGTTACCTTTTAACAATTACACTACGTATGTTTATATTAGAACAAGTACTGTCATTAGCTCCCCTCCCCCAGGAGTTGTCTCATTCATTAAAGAAATGAAGTATTTGTTCACAAAATGATAAATAAAAGTGAGCTGGTAGAAGTGTTGCCATCAGAGATTTCAAAAGTAACAAGAAAATCTCATTGTTCTGTCTCAACTGAATCTCAGCCAAAAAAGATGCACCTTCCATTAAGCCTTGAAACAAGATTCCTGACACTCTTTTACCTTTTTTCTTCCTATTTCCCACCCAAGGACAACAAAAATTACATTGATTCATTGCCAAAAAAAAAAAAAAA